>SKCR01033499.1:0-111327 GCA_019454045.1 Zanthoxylum bungeanum | reverse complement strand
CTTAATATGAGACTTGCATCGCTAGTACTTGCGACAATCGGTAAACTTTCGTTTTGGTCGTCCAGGGCTTTAAGAGGTTCTGTGTATGCCTTTTCTGGGTTTATTGAGAATCGTAGTGTATCGGATGTGATGTCAAGATGGAAGTATCACTTCAGACAAATGGAGATGATGATCACGCAGGGATTCAGAACTAGTTCTCTATAGTGTTGAAACCATCGAGATAATATGACAAGGTCATGATTATCCGATTCAAAGAGACTAGTTGCTTGATATCCGATATGTGCTTCGTACGGGGCAGACACTATTCCAGCCCTAGGCCTTGCACGTGACATCAGATACTGGATCGCTGTACGCAATACGACGTATACTACGCCTGCCATAGATTGTATATTCCAGTAAGAATATTTCTGGAGAATTGGGTAGGCACGGTGCTTTGCTAGAAGCCAACCACATCTTGAAAATCGGTAAGCACGTGGTACGAGGTACTCACTTTATCGGATAGTCCGATAACCGGATTTACTGCCAACAAATCCAGAGGTCTCTTGGGTCGCTTCCCAAAGATTCACCGATGACAGTTGACTTACACTAGAATTAATCTGGGATTAATTTAGAGAAAGAAAATTAATCTGGGATTAATTGAGGCTTTATTTAATCTGGGATTAAATGTGTTCGGAAGAGAGATAACGCGATTAATTTGGAATTAATCGGTAAAATAAATTTTATAGTTAAATTTGATTTTCCTATTTAATTTATTCTTATGGGCTAAAATTAATATATCAGATATATTAATATGAATTGGATTTCATTACGAAATTAAAGTCGGACTTTAATACGAACGAACAAATTATTTTAGAATTTATTCGTAAACGACGTTCGTAATATATTTTCAAGGCATCGTTGTTTAATTAAATTAGATTTAATTATTTAGCGACGAAAGTTCGTTTAATTGGATTAAACGGAACCGAGGCGCGACAAATGTTTGTAGAGACATTTGAATTTTGAATTCAAATGTGGGGCCCACTTCACATGTGTGGTAGTTGGCATTTATTCCTAGCCACCTACCACTCAACCACCTTGTAATGGTTTTGGTAAAACCATTTACCCAACTACCAAGTTTAGGTGAAAAGGGTAAAAGTGTTTTACCAAAACCAACTCTCTCTCTCATTTTGTAACACATTACACAAAACACAAAACCCTAGCACTATGGCTTGGGCGTGAGCCTCCATCTCTTTCTCTCATTGATTTTGTGGCAAACTCAAGTAAACTAGCACTTCAAAGATCAACAAAGGTGATAGGGAAACATCTTCAAGAGTTGGAATCAACACTTTAAGCTTGGAACTTGGAGTTCTCTTCTCAAATTTTAAAAGCTCAAATCTGTTCATTGTAAGTATTTTCGCAACTTATAATGATCTTAATCACTTGTTTTCATGCTTATTAGATCCTTGGCATGTTCTAGGAACACTAACATATAGAATAGTTGAATTGGGAAATTTAGTTTAGTTTCGAAGTGTGTTCCATGACTTATGTTCTAACCAAGTTTATAAATTATAGATCATCGTAGGAACCGCAACTTCCTTCGGCAAAACAAGTAATGCTAGCCAGATTCCAAATCAGTGAATGGACCTTTTTTTTCAAAGTTGATTGTGCTTAATTGTTTTGATTCAAGACTTACTTTTCAGCATATACGACATTAGCCAAGTTTATTTCCAGTTGTTTTATAAATAAGAATTTTTTGAGAAATATTTTAGAAAGTTTTGATTTGAAAAGCATGGTTTTATGATTTTTAGAGGCATGAGGGAAAAACCCACCTTAGTTATAACTTGGTACAAATATTTTGATGGTTATTGGAATTGACGGATTCAGAACGTGTGCACACGTAATTCATGACTAGGGATGACAGATGGCCCTAGATCCTAGATTTCAGGGCTAGGGGACGATGAGACATAACAACCATAGACCCTAGATTCAGAGTCGAGATGATAACATTGATCTGCACATCTAGCCCTAGTTTAGTGGCTTGGGGGACGGCAAGGCGTAACACCCTAAGAACACTAGTTTAGGCATATGGGGCGATGGCGAGACGTAACGCCCTCATACATCAGGTATTTCAGAGATATAATTTTCAGTTTAGGTGTATAGGGGGATGGCGAGACACAATGCCCTCATAAGTCGGGTTTTTCAGAGACCGATTTTCAGAGAAAGGATTTTCTTTTAGAGATAAGATTTTCAGAAATGATAAGTTTTATGAAAGAGATTTAGAAAGAACTTAGTTTTCCAGAAAAGTCTTATAGAAAGTGGTTTATTTTCAGATAAGAAAAGATTTTTCAGAAAAGACAGTTTCCTTGAAAGGATTTCAGTTTTAGAACAGTGAATTTTTATATGTTTTTCGATTTTTGGTTTTAAATTGTCTACTCACTAGATCGTTCAAACGATCTAACCCCCCCTCCCTTCCAGTTTTCTATATACAGGTTTACCCAGAGGACGAGCTCGAGAGGATGGATACTGATGGCAGTCACTAGGGTGTTTGGGTCCAACAAATCAAGCATAGATTTATAGTCCAGTCAGAGTCAAAGTAAAATCGCATGCATACACCAGTATTGTAAATAAATTTTTTTTTACAGATAAGATTTTCAAAGATACGATTTTCAGAAATGATAAGTTTTCTGAAAGAGATTTAGAAATAACTCAGTTTTCCAGAAACGTCTTACAGAAAATAATTTGTTTTCAGATAAGAAAAGTGTTTTCAGAAAAGACAGTTTCCTTGAAAGTAATTAAGTTTTAGAACAGTGAATTTTAATAAGTATTTCTGTTTTCGTTTTTAAATTGTCCACTCACTAGATCATTCAAACGATCTAACCCCCCCACTTCCAGTTTTCTATTCTGCAGGTTTACCGGGAGGACGAGCTCGAGAGGATGGATATTGATGGCAGTCAATAGGGTATTTGAGTCCAACAAATCGAGTACATAGTTATAGTCCAATCAGAGTCAAAGTAAAGTTGCATGCATGCACTAGTATTGTATAAGTTGTTATAATAAGTTAAAAGTGTCCATCACAGAGTTGTAAAGAAGTGTATTTGAGTATATAGTTATGAGTATTAAGTTATATTTCATGATATTGAGTTAGGCAATGGTCCCATGTATGAGTTTACATTTGAGGTAGAGTTGTAGTATGGATCACAGTCAGAAATTCAAAGGCTCAGGGGGATAGATCATTCTATTCTCTTGCCGGTAGCATCACCTGGATGGGGATGTTATAAAGATGGTATCAGACCATGGTCTAGGGAGTCAGTGAGTGCAGTGGGAAGATTGTTGGGGTCTTGTATATGTAGTATGATCGAGATACTAGTATGCGAGGCACTACCTCTCCAGTATCCGATACTCAAGTACGTCCTCAAGCCCTAGAAAGGTTAGTAAGCATTCTAAAAGCTATCTGAATTTTCTTCATAATAAAAGTAACCACAATCATTATCCTAGTTGAAAATCCTCCCGTAATTATCCTGGTTTATTATCATAAGATCAAGATAAGTTATGGAACTAGATAGTAAAGCTCTAAGAATATCCACCCATAGGAGTAAAAGAGAAAGAGAAAATTATAAGAAAAGAAAGGAATGTTGTATAGGTACTTAAGCAACCAGAGGCGATAAGAGATAGAGATACATAATCAGATAGATAAGAAAGTGCCAGAATTTATAGTAGAAATGAGAATATATTAAGCCAAAGCAAGAGTACAAATGTCGAGTAGATCCAAAGTCCTTGAGTACCTTGTATAAGTAGTAAGCCTTTCGAGAATTGAGAAATAGGCATGAAGGAAAAAGAAGCAAGAAGTCAGGATTAGTCATGGAAGTTTCCAATAGACATGAGATGGCAAAAAAGACGTAGAGATTCTAGACACTCAAACCCAGATTCTAACCGCTTAGCGATACCAGTCAATTAAATTATCCCGACAGAGTCTATCTCATACCTATCTTACATGAGTAATAGACTCTACCGGGACCTAGAGAGTGCCAGAACGAGAACGCCGACATACATTGAGACGTGAAACTTTTACCCCATCCTTAACCAGCATATATAGAGATAACTGTAAGAAGCTCAGTACCTACAATGCTATATTCTGAGACAGAGACAGAAAACGCCAAGAGATAGATCACCCAGAAAAGGCCCACAAAAGTTTCTGAAGTTAGAAAAGAAAGAACCTGACATAGTCCAAGATGGGAAAGTTTGCAGTACCGGTAATAATCCATAGATCAAACTAATGCCAATAGAAATCCACATAAATTTAAAGGAACAGACCCATGAGATAAGGAGAAAATCTAAGTAACAGAGCAAAACATACCAGTACAAACAATAAGATTAAATGGCATAGTTGTAGCCTATAGCAAGAGCATATAGCAGAGATCTAGAAAATAGCCAATAAGAATGAACCACCACTAGCCTTGACAGCAAGGCTTATAGTCACATAACCAGGGCATCACTGAGCTTAGACAAGTAACAGTAATGTTTATTTTCCAGAACTCTATGGAGAGCATATAGTCACCCTTCAACTTAGAGACCGATAAGGATTTGGACAAGTAAAGA
The DNA here is from genome assembly GCA_019454045.1 of Zanthoxylum bungeanum. Taxonomy (NCBI): domain Eukaryota; kingdom Viridiplantae; phylum Streptophyta; class Magnoliopsida; order Sapindales; family Rutaceae; genus Zanthoxylum; species Zanthoxylum bungeanum. Next base: position 106,752 of record SKCR01033499.1, on the reverse strand, counting down.
AGAATACTTATTGGACATGTAAGTCATGAGACAGTAAGATAGTCGTACCAAGGAATTTAAGAGAATCTAGATAAGAATCATAAGATAGTAACATTCTTTATGAGATGGAGTAAGCCAAGCTAAATATAAAGATGATAACCTAATCCATCAAAGAACTTATAGCCTTCAAGAAAGTAAAGGCTCAAAACAGTAAGGAGCCAGAGTAAGCAACACAGATCAAGACCCCCAGAAGTAAGGTATACAACCCATAATGAGCTTTCCACAGAAATAGAGAGGAAGAATTAGTAAGAGAGCGACACCCAAACCAAAGGTTCCGTAGTAATACCATGACTTGTCGTGAAATATGGAGCTTCCAAAGAAGTAGAGACTTAAGAGGTTTAAGAAACTGAGATAAGTAGGAATAACAGAAGAGTATGGTAAGATTTTGAGAAAGCATGAGCCTTAAAGAGATTTTCAGTAAATGATAATATGACCAATAGTCAGAAATAGATCATGAGTAAGTTGAAGGAGGTAATTTAAATAGTTCATGGCAGTACTACCTTAGTGTGGGAAACCAATATCAGATATATAAATAAGGGAATCCCAGGATTATAACGAGCAACATGTGCTACTGTAACACATAAAGCTAGTGAGACTACCACAATCGAAAAGACTTCAGAACCAATCCCCACCCTTCCAACCCTTGTTAGACGACATCAGTAAAGATGGACATCAATGTTCTTCCGATGATATTCCCAGAAGCAAATGAATCTATGGTGTAGTATAGTAGCCTATAAGGCAAGGTAAGATTTAAAAGGTAAACCCCTCGGATAAGAAGACAAAGACATAAGATCAAAAAAGTTTCAAGTATAGGATAAAGTAGAAAAGAAGACAAAAAGGACTTTAAGAAAAAGGTTTGAAAGTGGAACAATCGAGGTAAGACGAAAGTAGGAAAGAATACTAAATGAGCAATGATAGAAGTGCGTAACAACACGGTGTCTCAGTATTGGAATGAAACCGAAGTTCTATTAAATATAGAATTGGGAGGAAGATAACGAGTATAGCCTATAATTATTCCTTCGCAGCGCACCGTTATAAATAATGCTTCAGATGACTTAAATCAGACTAATTGATGTATAACGTAAAAAGGGCCAAGGAAGCTAAATATATAGATATTGATGAGACCAGGACAACACCTGCCAGAATAAGACCATGGGAATGAGTGAAAGTTGGATATCTTAGAGTGCAACCAGGTAAAGAGTCAAATCAGTGAAAAAGATAGTTAACCATATTTTTACTGGCAACGAATTCAAAAGTACGAAAAGAGTATGAACAGTAACCTGAACCGAATCACCACCGTCTATGTTGCTAGTAAGGAATACAATACAAGCACAAGTATACATATAATTAGGCTTAATATAGGCATCTCATTCCAGAGACTAGCCAACTAAGAAGAATCGCCAGAAAAGCTTTTCAGAATTAATATTATGAATATAAGAGGTATCAGTAAACAACATTAGTAAGCTAGAACTACATGAAGAATTTGACCATGAACCATGAGGTCCTAAGTCCCACAGATAGGCAGAGATAGGAGACTTTAAAGACGGAGCTGACTAGCAGTTGGAGCTTAACAAGGAGAAAATAGAGAGTAAAAAAGAAAAAATATGAGAATAAATGACAGAATAAGGTCGAGTAAGTAGCACTAAGGAAATACCTAGTAATATTATCTTTTATACATTTACACCTTGACTGGAAGCATGATATGAAATAGCTTAACCATAGAAGACACTAGTATTTCTAGAGAAACTCTTAAGAAGAAACCGATTGAGGCAAGGAATGTTGAGCATAACTAGAGATCTAGAAAGAAGGTTTTTTTTGATATATGTCAATAGTTATAGCCAGACGGTAGTGTAGAGTACTTAGTAGAAGTTTCATAGAATGAAGACGAGGAATTACTCTCAGTCAAGAATTCAAGGGATTATTCACTTAATCTCACAGACTTTGGTGCAATATGTGCGAGCATGGAAAGATGTGTTATACATAAAGTGGATGTTAAGGTAAGACGAAGAATATGCATGTTTGCTAGCCAATGGAAAACAATCAGCTTGGCAGAGATCGTAGCTATTAAGTATGAAATATCGTTTATAAATAGTGTATAATAATCGATGAAGTAGGGTTGGCCATGATGATACATTCTGTTGAAAGTTGGTGGCTTAGAGATTAGTGTGTGGATCCTGTGACTTGTGATAAGATATTCAGTGACAAGAACTCCAAGCTTTGAAAATTCGAGGATTCCAATCCTAAAGAGGATTCGAGGATGAATCCTATTTAAGGCAAGGTTGTTAAAGACGAGAGGCGCACTGAGGCGATCAGAGCCAGAAAAGCACGGCGTGAGGCGAGGGGGGAGAGGCGCACGCCTCACAGACACGAGGCACACATTTAATAATAATAATTTTAAATTTGTAATATATGTATCATTAACTTGTAAATGTAAAAAATATAATATATAGATAATAATATTTTGACATATAGTCTACTTTTATATTACTTCTACTTGTCCAATCATAATGCTTGATAAAATATGCACAATTCAAAACTTCCAATTCAAGAAAATAATAAAACAAACATAATTAAAATGTATCTAGTCAAAAGAAACATCATCATATTCTTAACAAAAATATACATAGTTCAAGTTCAAGAAAATGAAAAACAACAAGTATTAAAAAAAACATCTACTGAAAAAATAGAACTGAAAAAAAAGAATCGTAAATAAAGAAAATGTAAAAGAAAGAATCATAAATAAAGAAAATGGAAAAAAAAAAGATGAAGAAAGAAATGAAACTAAAAAAAGTAAAAAAAAGAAAAGAAGAAGAACTATAAAAGAGAAATAAAAAAGAAACACAAATGTAAAAGAAAGAATCGTAAATAAAGAAAATGGAAAAAAAATGAAGAAAGAAATAGAACTGAAAAAAGTAAAAAATAAAAATAAAACAAAACTATAAAAGAAAAAAAAGAAATAAAAATGTAATAGAAAGAATCGTAAATAAAAAAAAATGAAATAAAAGAAGATAATATTAAGAATGAAATAAAATGGGAAAAAAGTAAAAAAAAATGACAAAAAAATCGAAAAACCATGATGCGCACGCCTCGCTGTGCATCATGCCTCGTTGCGCCTCACGTCACCTTGCCTCGACCAGTTTGATGTGCATCAGCCATCACCTCATGCGCCTCTCGTCTCGAGGCACGTCTTAGTGCGCCTCAAACAACACTGATTTAAGGGGGGAGAAAATATAACACCTGGTAATCTCGACGACTACTAAGTTATGGATGACAAAATAAATAATATAAATCATGTTCCAGCATGTATGTGTTGGTGGAATTACATTTCAGACCTTCAATAAATCCCTTGTAATTCCAACATGATATTTATTTTATGTTCCACTCCATACAACCTGTAGTATTTGGGTATAACGTTTTCATAATATCTCTGATTTTTATGAATTTTATATCATCGGAAAGATAAGACCGAGACCTACAACTTCCGTGTTGAATATTTTTCCAAATTCGAAATAGAAACATGTCGCAAATTGTGATTTCCATGGATATTATAGTAAATTCGAGAATGAGCTAGAATTGAGTGATGTGGCAAATTTTGGACCACTCATTTCATAACAAAAATCAGCCATTTCCCTATAAATAAGAGACTATTCACCCATCTTCTTCTCAAACAAAAACTGTGAGCCATGATTCTAGGGAGTTCTCCAATTTTCATCATTCGCATGGCAAACTTTGAGAAAAATGTGATGATTTTCAAGTTCCAAGCACACCAAGTAAGCTCTTTTTGCTTCTTTCTTCCTTTAATCTTAAGTTAATGGCATGAATCGTTTTCCCCCAAATTTGCACATGGAAGAACCCTAGAATTCATTTCTTCATTTTAGCTTTGATCAAGTTGCTAGCATGCATGAATATGCATTTCATAATGGTAATTGATAGTGAAGCATGCATTAGGAAATGTTTGATATGAATTATTTTGGGTTTACGTTGGTAATTTAAAGTTGCATTTTTTATGAGCAGTGGATGAATTAAGTTTGTCTGTGAGAGGTTCGGTTTCTAAAATAATGCTTATTCAAATGCTTGGATGTTGTTTTACACATGTTGAAGTGAAGATGAGGGTGTTGAAGTTGCCTTGGGAAGTGACGATGGAGAACTGATATCTGGCCCTGTAATCAGGCAAGCGTCGCGACGCCAATAGGCTAGAAAATTCCATCTGCCTCAGGTCGGTCGTATTGAACTCAGGTCGATAGTGTTGAACTCAGGTCGGTGGTGTGGAAGACTCAGGTTAGTCATATGAAAAAACTTGAGTCTGTCATGTTGAAGACTCGGGTCGATGGTTTGAAAGACTTGGGTCAGTGATGAGGAAGCCTCGGGTAGGTCATGTGAAGCCTCAGGTCGGTCGTGCAGAAGTCACGACGCTCAGCACCTTGCGTCGCGACGCGAAACATGAAATGCTCTCTACCTGAGTCTGCTGGTATGGAAGTCGCGATGCTCCCAACATGATGTCGCGAAGTGTAACAAAAACAAGTTCATATCATTTAAGTTTCAACTTAGGATGTTAGAGAACACCCTAAGGATTTCGTATCATCTCATATACACGCATTATGATATGTCGCAAACATAATACATCCTGTGGTGATTATAAAATAGTTGAATTGGGAAATTTAGTTTAGTTGCGAAGCGTGTTCCACCACTTATGTTCTAATCAAGTTTATCAATTATAGATCATCGCAAGAACTGCAACTTCCTTTGGTGAAACAAGTAATGTTAGTCAGATTCCAAATCAGTGAGTGGACCTTTATTTTTTCAAAGTTGATTTTACTTAATTATTTTGATTCAAGATTTACTTTTCAGCACATAGGGTGTTAGCCAAGTTTATTTCCAGTTGTTTTATAAAAAAAGAATATTTTGAGAAATATTTTAGAAATTTTTTATTTGAAAAGCATGGTTTTATGATTTTCGAGGCATGATGGAAAACCCACCTCAGTTGTAACGTGGTATATATATTGGAATTGACGGTTACTGGAATTGACGGATTCAGAACGTGTACACACTTAGTTCAAGAATAGAGACGATAAATGCCCTTAGATCCTAGATTTCAGGGCTATGGGGATGGCGAGACGTAACGTCCCTAGACCCCAGATTTAGAGTCGAGATTATAACATTGATTTGCTCATCTGGCTATAGATCAATGGCGTGGGGGATAGCGAGATGTAACGCCCCAAGACTACTAGTTTAGGCGTATATGGGATGGCGAGATGTAACACCCTCATACGTCAGGTTTTTTAGAGAAATGATTTTTAGTTTAGGCGTATGGGGGACGATGAGACATAACGCCCTCATACATCAATTTTTTCAGAAACAGATTTTCATAGAAAGGATTTTCAGAGACATATTTTTTTTAGAAATAAGATTTTCAGAAATGATAAGTTTTATGAAAGAGATTCAGAAAGAACTCAGTTTTCCAGAAAAGTCTTACAGAAAGTGGTTTGTTTTCAGATAAGAAAAGAGTTTTCAGAAAAAAGGCAGTTTCCTTGAAAGGATTTCAGTTTTAGAACAGTGAAATTTTATAAGTTTTTCGGTTTTCGTTTTTAAATTGTCCACTCACTAGAATGTTCAAACGATCTAACCCCATCCCTCTCAGTTTTCTATTTTACAGATTTACCCGGAGGACGAGCTCGAGAGGATGAATACTGATGGCAGTCACTATGGTGTTTGGGTCCAGCAGATAGAGTATAGATTTATAGTCCAGTCAGAGTCAAAGTAAAGTTACATGCATACACCAGTATTGTATAAGTCGTTGTAATAAGTTAAAAGTGTCCATTACATAGTTGTAAAGAAGTGTATTTGAGTATACAGTTATGAGTATTAAGTTGTATTTCATGATATTGAGTTAGGCAATGGTCTCATGTATGAGTTTGCATTTGAGATACAGTTGTAGTATGGATCACAGTCAGAAAGTTAGAGGCTCAGGGGGATAGATCAGTTTATTCCATGCTGGTAGCATCTCCTAGAGTGGGGTGTTACAATTAGATAAGTATAAGATAAAAAATATAAATATAAAAAATTAAAAGAATTTAATTAATAAAATAAAAATCATTTTTATTTTATTAATTAATTTTTTTTTATTTTGTGTTTATTTGGTACTTTGTACCAAATTCTATGTTCTGTGTTGTATAAAGGAGCTCGAATTGTTGTTATTTATTTTCTGAAAATATATTTTGCTAAATAAAAAAATACATTTTCTATTATACATAAGTAGTGTTAAATAAATTAATAAATAATCCAATGAAAATTAAATATATAAAGACTAATAAATAAGTAAAAGATAAAAAAATAAATGAGATAAAAATAAAATAATTAAATTAAAAAATAAAATAAAGTAAATAAAATAATCATGTCAAATTTTTGTTTTTTATTTATTTAAACGAGTATGGGTATTGTTTTCATTTAAAAATAAAAACAAGAAAATCAAAAATAATAATTTATTTAAATCAAATAATTAAATTAAAAAAAGAGAGAGAAAGTAATTTATTTAAATAACTAAGGGTGTTATTGTAATTTGAGATGGAGGGGGGGTGCGCCTGACATAGGATGGGGAAAACAATTTTCTCTTTATATATATAAATTCAATCGAAATAGTGATTTTTATTTTTTATAATACTAGATATTGCCCGTGCCTACGACACAGTGTTACAGAATTTATCGCATGATCTACCATTGCCATTTTCAGAGAGATTTTAAGATTCTATTCTTTGATTTGTTTGGTAATCTACAATTGCCATTTTCAGAGAGATTCTATAATGAAAGGATTTTATTATTTGATTTGTTTGGTAACCTACAATTTCCCTTTTTAGAGAGATTCTATAATGAAATGATTTTGTATCAGCCATTAGATTATAATAAAAAGTTCTAAACTGTCAATTAAACCACATAAACATAGGCATTTGAATATATTATCTCTTTTAATCCTAACCATTCGATACATTCTCTTTCACCCAAACTATTGTGCTTTATTTTATATATATATATATATATATATATATATATATATATATATATATAAACACACATTTATCAAGTTAGCTCCAAAAAGCTTTCCTAAGCAATTTTTATAATATCTCATAAAGTATTTCATCCACCTCAATCAAAATGCCGTAAAATTTACAAAAAGAGAAGCACCTCTAAAGCTAACCAAAAGCGCTTATGCTAACACTAAACTACCAAACACACCTGTTTCGGGATTATAGAGAGACAAGACCTTCCTCTTGAACTCCAAATCAGCTAGTAAAATTCGGACCCAAACCCGAATCAGCTAGTAAATTATGTTACCATTAACTTATAACTAAAAAAACATGAATGCACAAGCATAAGCACAAAAGTAATAAACCAGTAGGCTTTGCTAAACTAATGCATCGCAACTTACATGTTACAAATTTACGATAGAACTCATCTTTAAAAATTAATTTGTAAAAAGAGAATATTCATTTACTTATATTATCATTTATATTATTATATTTAACTAATGTGATATTCACAATCCTAACATTCCACCATGCTTTGCAATTGGCATCCACGGCGGCCCATCATATTTAGACAGGTGCGATGCTTCCCACATCGATTAGCGAGATCTGATTCAGGATGTTTAAAATATGGTTCGCTGTTAGGGCGGTTGTAAGACCCCTAAGGTCATTTCGGTGCCCTACGCAGCAGAAATGGGTCTAACCCATGGTAATCAAACATGGGTGTATTTTTAAATTATTTGAAATACACTATTCCGTTACGAGTCTTTAGGAAAACACTGAGGCCGAATCGGAGTCCGAAAACTCCGGAACGGAGATAATAAAGTGTTAGTGCTCATGGGCTGTAGCTCTTGGCGTGTCGCTGTAACGAAACAAAACTGCATAAGTCAACTAGACTAGTAACTTGGCGACTTAGACAAATTTTCTTCGAGCATTAGCGTAAGTTTTAGAGATGATTTTGTGGGGCCAAACTTTAAAAAGATCAAGGATTAATAAGAAGGATTATAACATTTAAGTTTTAACTAAAGAATTAAAAAAAACTTGGCCCAAATTTGTAAGCCCAGAAACTTAAGTTTAAATTATCCAATTTGTAGATATCTCTAATTATTTCATGAAGGAAATATAAATTGGAGAAAATAAAAATAATTTCTCACTTATTTTCTTCTCCCCTAGCCGAGCACCATAATCAAAGAGAACCCTAGAATTTTCTTCATTTCTACAACTAATTTTAAGTTGAGACAAGTGCTTGATAACCTCATGCAGGTTTAGGGGGAGAAAAGGAGGCTTGGGAGACTCTATTAGGGAAGAAACAACTTGATTCAAGGTGAGAAAGACTTAACCCAAACTTGAATTGTTGATGTTTTGTTGATTTGATGATTAATGAGTGTTGTTGGCTTGATTTTGGTGATGTATAAGTTATTATTGAGTTAAGAAATAATTTCTTTGTGAAACCCCCATAATTGTGAAATCCCTAGAAATTGAACTAAGTTAGGGTTTATGAGAATTTGATAATAGGATGATGTTAGAAGATTATGTTGATGATGAGTTGCATATTTATAGTTGATATAACTAGAAAGATGTTGTAAGATTGGAAATGAAGATGAAGTTGATATTGGGTTTTGTAAACGGGTTAGCTCCTCGACGCGCGCACCTAGCGTCGCGACGCAGAATGAGAAGTTGCTCTCTATTTTGGTTCTGGAATGTGGGAATCGCGACGCCAAAGGTCAGTGTCGCGGCACGAAAACAGAGGAAGCTCACTACCTCGATTCTGATTTGTGCAAGTAGCGACACCCAGTATTTAGCGTCCCGACGCGTGTGGGAGTCGCGACACCCAACCCTTTATGTCACGACGCGAAACCATCAGGTGCTCACTGCCTCAGCTATTTGTGTGAACGTCGCGACACATATAGGCCAGTGTCGCGACGGGTGACCAGATTTTCCAGGATCAATTTTATCTATTTTAGTTTCATCGTAAGTAGTTAGAGGGCACCCTAAATGTCTCGTATATAGGTACATACGCGTTACGTCATGTTACAAGCATAAAACATCAATCATGCATTATATTTTCTTTCTTATCAATTACAAGAAAACTAATGATTTTTTTGATATTAGATCGACGTCAAGGCACTTGAAGATCACCCACGTCAGGAACTACACCAGAATTACCATAGTACCGTGACTGTAATACTTATTCAGAATTTTGTTATGATTTTCATTAGAGTTTATCCAACCTTGATTTCATATGCTTTGAGATAAGTTTTAGATTGAGATGCGAATTATTATTTAAAGATAAGAAGCTTTGATAAAGTTTGTTTTTAGATATATATATATATATATATATATATATATATATATATATATATATTTGAGTATGAGAATGATTTCAAGACATGATTTTGGAGGCACGGGGGAAAAACCCACCTCATTTGTAACTTGGAATTGACGGATCCAGAATGTGTGCACACGTAGTTCTGGATTAAGGATGACAGATGCCCATAGATCCCAAATTTTGAGTCAGGAGGGTAGCATAGATTCGTATCCCCGGCTCTAGTTATGTAGGTTGGGGGACGGCGAGACGTAACCCCCCAAGACCACCAGTTTATGCGTATAGGGGGACGGCGAGACGTAACGCCCCCATTCGCCAAATATCTAGTAGATTTTCAGATATTTTAGACAGAAGGTTTTATAAAATGATTTTTCATAAAAGTATTTGAAGAGAAAAATCTGATTTAAGTTCATGAATTCAAAAAGTTGTTTATTTGATTATGAGTATTTACTAACACTATTTTTTGGTTTTATAGCCCCACTCACTAGGTTCTTTAGAACTCAACCCCCCCACTCTCCAGTTTTGCAAGATCTTCCAGCTGGTGAGCCATAGCCATCTTTTGAAGACATGGAACATTGACAAAAGCAGCACTGTAGTCACTAGTCATATGGATCCATCATGTCAGACCTACATTCACACAGAATGTAGTTCCTTTTGTTTTTATATGTATGACATATTTATTCTTATACAGAGTACTCATACTATGTATGTTTCCTTGTGGTTCATGTATTAACACAGATTTATAAAATATATGTGTGCATGCATATTGTTAAGATAAAAGTTATTTAAGATAAGAAATTTTTGTTTTTCTAGTTACGGTCAGTGACTTAGGTGGCAGTAAAATCTGTCATCTTCCAGTAACCTTCCCGGATTGGGAATGTTACAAAGTTGATATCAGAGCATGGTCTAGGGAGTCAGTGACTGCAGTGGGAGAGTAGTAGTGTAACATCCCTCTCCAAGAGATGCTACCGGCAGGGAATAGGCCGTATTATCCCCCGAGCCTCTGACTTTCTAACTATGAACAACATCGATACTTTTTTCTCAAACATAATCTCATATATGGGACCATTGCCCAAATCCATGCCATAGAATGCAAAACAATACACACAACTGAATACTCAACATCACTTTTCTTAACAACTCTATAAACGAATCCATATTACACAACTTTACTATACAAAGATCTAGAACTTAACCTTACTTGACTTGACTGAACTCTATCTCTGAATTGACTTGGTGGAACCAATACCCTAGTGACTTCCATCAATATCCATCCTCTCGAGCTCGTCTTTTGAGTAACCTGTAAAATAGAAAAAGTGAGAGTGAGGGGGTTAGATCGTTTGAACGACCTAGTGAGTGGACACTTTAAAACAAAAACTAATTCTTTCTAAAAATTCTTGGTTCTAAAAACCAAAATCCTCCCAGAAAATAATCTTTTCTGAAATCTCTTTCTTATTTGAAAACTATTCTCTTTGTAGAAAACTTTTCTAAAAACTGTTTTTGGTCAGTATATCTCTGAAATTCTCATAAAACAGTTTCTTATGAAAACTTTTTCCTAAAATCATCTTCTCTATAAGTCTGTCTCTGAAAATCCGTTTATGAAAAATCTATATCTGAAAAATCTATATCTGTGAAATCTATATCTGTGAAATCTGTATCTGAATATCTGATGCATGGGGGCGTTACGTCTCGCCGTCCCCCCATACGTAGAATCTGGCACTTGAGGGCATTCCCCCGTACTTCTCGTCTTCCCCAAGCCACAAATCTGGAGCCAGAGGTGCATATCTATGCTACCATACTGACTCAAAATCTGGGATCTAGGGGATCTGTCATCCTTAGTCATGAACTACGTGTGCATACGATATCTGTATCTGTCAATTCCATATATGAGTCAAGTTCCATACTGAGGTGGGTTTTTCCCCATGCCTCCAAAAATCATAAGACTTAACTCTGAAAATCAATTTTTCTAAAAACATCATCATTCGTAAAACAACTATAATAAAAGTTATCTTTCTGAAACATGCTCTTTCTTAAAACAACTGAAATAAAATCTAGCTAACGTCTTATGTGCTTAAAAGTAAGTATGGTATCAAAACTTAAAAGTAAATACATTTAAAGAGAAATATCCACTCACAGATTTTGAAATCTGGCTGGCACTGTTTTTCTTCGTCGAAGAACTCGCAATTCCTGCCGATAATCTATAATCGGTAAACTTTGTTATAATATAAGTCATGAATATATTTCGGAATTGTACTAAGTTTCTCTATTCAACTAATCTATAACCACCATATGATGTATACTATTTGCGACATGTCATAATATATGTATAAGTGTCGATACGAAACCCTTAAGGTGACCTCTAACATCATAAGTTGAAACTGAAATATTATGAAATTGTTTCTGCCTCACGCCGTGACGCCCACGCAAACGAACCCAGGTAGAGAGCATGCTCTGCTTCACATCGCGATGCCCATCTGATCAGACCGGAGGTAGACCTCTGTTTATTCTGCATCGCGATGTTAGGTGTTGGACATCGCGATGCCCACTCAAACAGAATCGAAGCTGAGTGCTTCTGCTTGCTACGTATCACGATACTGGGGGTCTAGCGTCACGACGCTAGCCCAATTTTAGGGCCTATCTCCAACTCTTCTAATAACCATGCTCAATGCAATCTCAATTATCACACTACCACATTTACATAGACAATTCTCCAAACTTCAATATCCATATATAAGAGCCAAACTCAATCCCCATCCTCTTATATACTATTAAATCTCAAATCATAATTTCCCAACAAATATATACACAATGGTTTCATTCCTTGCTAATATCATCAAAACATTTCTCAAAATGCATGATAGTGACACTTCCAATGTCAAATAAGCAATTTCAAAACCAAGGGCATGCATGGTATGAATTTGGGGCTTTTAAATTCTTTTCTCACAATTGAAAATTGAGAATATAGAAAGAGAAATGAAACTTACCAAGCTTGAAATGAAGCTTGAATGGATCAAAATGACTCGAAGAAATGAATATAAGAAGAAAATTGGCATAAGAAGGCTTCCATAAGCCCTTCACGTTTTTTTAGCTTTTGCAGATGAGGGAATAATGCAATTTTTTATAGGCAAAATGGCTGATTTTTATATTTGAAATAGGTGGCTAGGATTGAGCCACATCACCCCAAGTCTAGGTCATTCCCGAAGTTTACTATAACAGTCACAATAATCTCAATTTTTGACCTTCTTATGATTCAAATTTGGAAAAATATCTAACACAGAGGTTGTAGGTCTCGGTCTTAGCATTATAACGATATAAAGTTCATAAAAATCAGAGATTATATGAAAATATTATGGACCAAATACCACGGGCTGTCCGGATTTAATCTTGAAATGAATTCTATATCGGAACTTGACCGATGCGTAAACAAACGCGTATAACGCAAGCGCACGTATCGTTCAAGTAGTATAACAAAGTATCGATCCCACGAGGACTTAATACCTAATCAATTAAGTTTATGAGGTCAAATGATTACTAGTATCTAACAGGTTGATTGATTGAATGAGAATGGTGATGATTTTAAATTTAAAAACAAGTAAATAAAATTGCACGAAAGTAGGTTTAAGAAAATTCAATATTAGGAAACCATCTAGGGTTGTGAATCTTTCTAATATCTTTTAAAAGATGAAGCGGTTATTTCATGTTTGTGCAATATATCGGTTTATTAACCTGGAACACTAAATTATGCGAAAGCCTCTGTCGATGGTCAGACGAAAATACCTAGTATAACCCAATTGAACCATATGTCTATGTCAACCAAATTACCTGGATTCATTAAGTTTAAGTTCCAATTATGGCTACTCCCGCCCGACAGGTATATGTCTATCATGTAAGGAAATCTATTAAAGGGTTATCTATTCTCAAGGAAGATTGTGGGCTATTAAGTCTAAGGCTGAAACCTAAAATTCCTTTGTCAAGTTTATTTTAGATTTACCAGATCAATCTTATTAGTGGCCAATTAACAAGACGCATTAAGCTTAAGACTTAATAAGTAAACCCTTAAATTACCCAAACTATAAAATAACCTCTTATAAACCAGTGATATTAGAAGTCATCACAACCCCAGATAACTAACTTAGTTATGACACATAACTAGGGCTAGTAAAAACTTAAAAGTAAAAGACATAAAGTAAAAATGCTGAAAAGTAATTGTGGTAAAGTAAAAGCTGAAAAGTAAATTACAATAAAATAAAATGCTAAGGTAAAAGAAAATACTTTTACTATTTACTAATTTAGATATCTCCCTTAATATAATATAATAACTTGTGATGATATTGCCAACCAGCCATAAAGGCGGTAACCTGATTAAGTCAAATTAAGTCTGACCAGCCAAATAGGCGGTATCAAAATTTGTCCATAAACCTGCCATATAGGCGGTAAGAAAGTTTAATTACCAACCGACCAATCTGGCGGCATCCTTGCTTAGTCAGATTAAAACCAGTTTATAAATGATTACCAACCGGCCAATATATCGGTATCCTCATTAAGTCAAATTTTAAATAGTGAATATATTATATTTAAGGGAGATTAATCTAAATAACAATAGTAAAAGAATTACCTTTCACCCTAGCAGGGGGAAGTTACCTCCTCATGGTTGAATAGTAAAAACTGTAAAAGTAAGAAAGTAAATTACTATTACTATTACAGAACGTAATTAAAATTAATTACAAAACTGAAAATAAAATAAACTAGATAGAAAACTCCATATTTACATCAGAGAATTCAGAGAGAAAGGTACATTTGAAACTGAAATTTCGAGCTCTATTTATAGGCGTCAATAAGTGCCACGCGTCGCGATGCGCAAGTTTCTTCTTGCGTCGCGACGCGCTGACGTGTCAAGCTTTGATTCGTCCGTTTCAGATTCTTATCTGTCACGTGGCAGTTCGGATAAATGAGTCAATAATTGAGCTGATGTGCCGCTGACGTGGTGATGATGTGGCGCTGACATGGCGACACGTGGCGATTTTGACTGTCGGCACCATAGAATGATGACACGTGGCATGCTGTGATTGGCTGATGATGACGTGGCGATGATGTGGCACGTTGACTCGGTCAACTGGTGATGTGGATGCGTGGCACGGCGCACATTAGCAAAGTCAAACTTCTCAAATTCTGACATGTGTCTCCGGCGTACATTAGCATGGTCGGCGCACGTTAGGCGTCGCGACGTGCGAAATGACCAAAATGCCCTTTTGTGTTCTTTTTCACTGTTTTGGCCCCAAATCACCTCCAGAATGTCCTGAAACTTATTTATCTACAAAATAACACAAAACACATCAAAATATTCACAAAACTCAAGAAACTATACAAAATAGTAGGTCAAATGAGTGGGAAATAGTGATACATTTACCACTCATCACACCCCTAAACCTAACATTTTGCTAGTCCTCGAGCAAAACACAAAATAAAATAACATAAACATCTTTAAAATAAAATTTAACTAAGCCACTTTCGTAGGGATCACAGTTGCATTTAGCGTATGCAACAAGCCTTTAAACCCCTAGGTGTCCCTAGTAGACGAGTTGTAGTCTCGTGAGGGTTTACAACAATGATACCCACAAACATTTTACAAAAGTAAAAAGGTAGTGAAACTAATGCACACAAAAGCAAAAATACAAGAGAAAATAGAACAAAGAAGTTAGTGATTAATAAGGTGAAACTTATGCTCCAAGTCACTAGTAGTTTTCTTTCTTTCTAAATTACTGAATAAGTAAATTCTCCGGTTATATTTACCATTCTCCATATACACAGCCAACAAAATATTAAACAACTCATTTTTTCCCACAACAGTCACAACTGCAGTTGATAAGAGAGTAATATTTTTGTCCTAAAGTTTTATCAGAATTCACACCTTTTTGCAACAGTGGAATAATTTTTCTGATTTTTTCTTTGATTTTTTTATTTATATACAATATCTTCCATCTATGTAGCGAGTGTTGGGTAAGTGGCTCCCAAACCAGTTGGCTTTAGGGCACCAGGTGTTAAGACACCCCTACAAACTTAATTACTTAGACTTCAGATATATATATTTTTGCAATATCCTTGATCCATGTAGCGAGCTTTAGGCCAGTGTCTCCCAAACCAGTTGGCTTTAGGGCACTAGGTGTTAAAACACCCCTACGGACTTAATAACTCGGATCTCAGACGTTTTTTTTTACTCCATCACTTTTTGAGATGCTTCATCCAATTAAACTAGAGCACTGAATATTACAAACTTTTCAATTATAGCTCATGTCCGTATGTTACCATGCATGTTGATAATACCTGTTAACTGAGCATATCAAAATCCATTTTAGTCAATTTTATGGAGAATTTACAAATTAAATAATTCAAAAGGAAATAAACAAAAATTAACTTGTTCTGAAATAGGTTTGAGATACGTCTCAGGAATGAGAACTCCTTACACAGTTATCTCTTCCCAATTTCACCTTTTTAGTCAAAATAAAAACAAAAATGCAAAATATTTTTGTAATTTTTTGAAAATTTTTCAATTTTTTTGTATTTTTCGAAAAATGTTGGACTAAAAATAAAAACAACACAAAACTAAAAACAAGATACTGATCAACTAATTCCCTCCCCCAAACCTAAATGAGACATTGTCCCCAATGTCTTAAACAGTAGAAGAAAAGTTTAGAAGATACTACCTGGTTAACTGAAATTCTACACGAAAAGTTAAAGGTTAAGATCCAGATTAATCCGACGCCTCTTACCACGATCGTCATTGGACCAATTTATCTTTGAAAGGATATGGTCAATTTGTGGTTCATAGGCTAAGATTTGGTCAATTAGATCTGGAGCAGTTCTGGCAGTGAAAATGAGTTCTTTTAAAGGTTTTGACACGAACCCATTTCTCCTGGCATCATCAAGAAACACACAAAGAAAATCATAAAATCCTTCAACGTTGTACTGTCCAAGCGGTTTCTGGTGTATGTTCAGGTTCGCCCAAGATAGCACTGTAAAAATTTCTTCCAATGTACCGAAGCCACCTGACAAAGCAATAAAAGCATCAACACGATTATTCATTTCTACCAGTCGTTCAGACATACCTGGCACGATTAACTCTTCTCCGTTTGATGGTTCAATAAGATTTGCTTCTGCCAAGGGTTTTGGGATAATTCGCAAAATGTGACTGCCTCCCTCCTGTACAGCTTTTGAAACGATCCCCATAAGTCCAAGATTGCCTCCGCTATATACTAAGTGCATATTCCTTGCAGCTAAGACTCGACCTAATTCCTGTGATGCTTCTACGTATTGTGGCTTAACACCAACACTAGTACCGCAAAACACACAGATGTTTTCAAATCGTCTTGAAGTGGCTTCCATGTTTTACTCTAGATGTCTTCAAAACTGCAATGATGAGTTGGATTTATAACACCTGAAAATGGTGAGTAAAATAATAGCACTAGTACCTGCCACATGACAATTATTAGTTAACAGTAAAATAAATCGTGATAGTCAAAAAAGTCTGGATCCAGTCGGAGAAAATAAAAGAAAAAAAAAAAAAAAATCACAAGTATTAGGAAAAGACAAAGAGATATAATATGTACAAGAAAAGTAGCGGCTTGATTGACGTCTATGCGTCAGGGACAAGCTTCCTATCCAATTTTCTTATAAATTGGCAAATAGGGTCTTTTTGAGTCAGATTCCCGAGACTTAATTGTTGTCTTTCTTTTTAGAATTGTGTATGTAATTTGCGGATGGCTATGTGAACATATTCACTGGGATGCGTCTCAAGAGTTTTAGATATATCATCCAAAGACTCTTTACTCAAGCCATCCCTAATGAAATTAATCTTATCTTCGCGGTTATCAGACACCATTCCTAAAGAACGACAACGAGTATTGCAATTCCAGCGTGCACATTTGTAACAAACACCCATTTGCTTAGCTATACGTTTCTTTGCATAGGTGCTTCTTCCAAAACCAGGCATATGTGAAATAAAAGATTCGGAAGACTCACCTGCCAATCGGACCCGTGCTTCAATTACCCAACGAATGTCATTAGGATCACCATGGATCATTAGTAATCTCATCCGTTCCAAGCGAGCTTTGTAGACTTTCATCAGAGATTTTTGAGGGAGTGAAGGATATTGCTTGTGAAGATTTGCGAGAGCATATTACATCTTGAAATGACTTACCCTGCAAAAACTAAACACACAAAAATAAAACACACCAGATCACAATATATACACAAATTTCATGGGTTGCCTCCATGCGAGCGCTAAGTTTAACATCGACAGCTAGACGTGACTTCTCGAACGTTAGGCTGGATCTGAAAGTGTGACACTTTCTTTTTATCGCTCAAATGATTCTCCCCAGTAGTGCTTAACACGCTTGTTTTTAACCTTGAATGTTTTGTTGGAGTCGGGATCATGTATCTCAACGGCTCTGTCTGGTAAAACCTTGGTGATCACAAATGGACCTGACCACCATGATTTTGGCTTCCATGGGAATAATTTCACCCTTGATTTGTTTAATAGTACCTTCTGCCCTGGTTCCAGTTGTATGCGCACTAACTTCTCATCATGTCTTTTCCTTGCATTTTCTTTGTACAATTTGGCATCCTTAAAAGGCTGATTGTGAAATTCCTCCAATTCGTTGAGCTGGTGGAACTTTTTCTCTTCTGTTGCTCGTAGTGCAAGAATTGGGTTTTTCAGTGCAAAAGACGTTTTATCTTCAGGCTCCACAAGCAATTGACATGTTTTAAGTTTGTCAGTAGAACTTTGCATTGCATTGAAGTTCTGAATGGTACTGTGTATCACATTAAGTCTGAAACATTCCTCATTCTTTTCATCATCTGGGAAATTCATGGCCTTGAAAACATTGAATGTTACTTCTTGGTCCTGTACCCTCATGGTTAATTCTCATTTCTTTACATCAATAATGGTTCTACCTGTAGCCAAGAATGGTCTTCCGAGTATTATCGGCACGTCTTCATCTTCCTCCATATCAAGGACAATAAAATCTGCTGGGAAAATGATTTTGTCAACCTTGACCAGCACATCCTCAACTACGCCTCTTGGAAATACGAGCGTTCTATCAGCAAGTTGTAGAAAGACTGAAGTGGGCATTGTTTCTCCAATCTGCATTTTCCTGAAAATAAAAAAGGCATCAAGTTAACACTAGTACCTAAATCACATAAAGCCTTACCAAAGTTATGTTCTATTATGATGCAAAGTATGGTGAAACTACCAGGATCTTTCAATTTTGGGGGAAGCTTCCTTTGAATGATAGCACTGCATTCTTCTGATAATGCTACTGTCTCGTAATCTCCCAATCTCTGTTTTTGTGAAAGAATGTCTTTCATGAATTTTACATAGCTGGGCATTTGTTCCAAGGCTTCTGCAAATGGAATGTTGATGGCAAATTTTTGAACACCTCCAGGAAACGAGCAAACTGCTTGTCCAGTTTGTTTTTCTGAAGACGCTGAGGAAAATGTGGAGGTGGAGTGATCTGTTCTTTTTCCTTTGCTTCTTTTTCCTCCATCTGTTGTTTTGTTTATTTTGGAACTTCCTCAATTGTTTTTTTGGCTCCAACATTTTTGTTGATTTCAGTACCACTTTTTAACATGATGGCATTACACTGCTTCTTCCCTCGGTTCCTTGGATTTGGTTCTGTGTTGCTAGGAAGGGTACATGGCGGTCTGTAACTCTGAGCATTGGCCAGTTGTCCGATTTGATTCTCTAGTGCTTTGATGGAAGCAGATTGGCTCTGAAACATTGCATCATACTTTTTTAACTGAGCCAGCACTTCTGCTATTCTTGGTTCATTTGCCTGCTCCTGGCCTTTATTCTATTGCTGGAATCCATGTGGTTGATAATTCTGCTGTTGGAATCCAGGTGGTGGATTATTCTTTTGCCCTGAATTGTTGCTCCATGAAAAATTGGGATGATTCATCCACCCTGGGTTATAGGTTTTGGAATATGGATTGTTCCCATGTCTGTTGAAATTGTTGACATAATTCTCCGTCTCTTCAAGTTGATTTGGTTCTGGTGCTCCTCCATATGGTGAACTTGTGGATCTAGTGGTAAGAGTCTCCATAAATTTGCATATCTGATCCAGCTTGGCGTTGACTGCTATATTGGCTCCACTTTCATAAATTCCTGTAATTCTTTGGATCATGCTCCTTTCTATTGGCCACAAGGAATTATTGTTGGCCATTTCTTCGATTAGGTTCCAGGCTTGATCTTCTCCTTTTGCCATTAAAGCTCCTCCAACAGCAGCATCGATTGTGGTTTTCATCAGTCGAGAAAGTCCATTTTAGAAAGTTTGGACTTGAAGCCATTTTGGAATCTCATGGTGAGGACATTTCCGGAGCAAATATTTGTACCTTTCCCAAGCTTCGTAGAGAGTTTCTGAGTCTTGTTGTACAAAGGATGTGATGTCATTCCTCAGCTTTCCAGTTCTGGCTGGTGGAAAGTACTTTGTAAGAAATTTGGTGGCTAAAGTGTTCCATGTTGTGATGGAACCTGCTGGTAGTGAATGTAGCCAAGCTTTAGCTCTGTCCTTCAAGGAGTATGGAAAAACACACAGTCTCATTGCTTCTTCAGCTTCTCGGTTGTAATTGAAAGTGCTGCAAACTTCCAGAAAGTTGCTGATGTGGGTATTAAGATCTTCAGTTGCTTTTCCCCCAAACTGTATTGACTGTTGAATCATCTGAATGCATGATTTGATGTCATACGCATTTGCTGGTAAAAGAGGAAGTACAATACACGAAATGAAGCCGTCGACCACCGTAATGGTTCTGTCTTGAATGGGTATTGGTGGTGCAACCTCCAAAGGTTCAGGTTCCATATTAACTAAAGCTTTTTGGCATTCTCGCCTTTCCCTTTCCAACTGTCTGATGGTTCTTTCAATTTTTGGGTCGAGCGGTCGGAGTTCAAAGCTTCTGGTTCGTCTCATGTAGTTTCTGAGAACCTGAAACACAAGAAAACAAAAACAATAAGTAAAAAGAAAGATTAGTTACAAGTAACATATCTAACCTCAAAACTAATAGTGAAAGATAAATAAGTCCCCGGCAACGGCGCCAACAACTTGACCGGTGCGTAATCACACGCGTATAACACAAGCGCACGTATCATTCAAGTAGTATAAAAAATATCGATCCCACGAGGACTTAATACCTAATCTATTAATTTTATGAGGTCAAATGATTACTAGTATCTAACAAGTTGATTGATTGAATGGGAATGATGATGATTTTAAATTTAAAAACAAGTAAATAAAATTGCACGAAAGTAGGTTTAAGAAAATTCAATATTCGGAAACCATCTAGGGTTGTGAATCTTTCTAATATCTTTTAAAAGATGAAGCGGTTATTTCATGTTTGTGCAATATATCGGTTTACTAACTTGGAACACTAAATTATACGAAAGCCTCTGTCGATGGTCAAACACAAATACCCAGTATAACCCAATTGAACCATATGTCTATGTCAACCAAATTACATGGATTCATTAAGTTTAAGATCCAATTATGGCTACCCCTGCCCGACAAGTATATGTCTATCCTGTAAGGAAATCTATTAAGGGGTTATCTATCCTCAAGGAAGATTGTGGGCTATTAAGTCTAAGGCTGAAACCTAAAATTCCTTTCTCCAGCCATAAAGGCGGTAACCTGATTAAGTCAAATTAAGTCTGACCAGCCATATAGGCGGTATCAAAATTTGTCCATAAACTTGCCATACAGGCGGTAAGAAAGTTTAATTACTAACCGACCAATCTGGCGGTATCCTTGCTTAGTCAGATTAAAACAAGTTTATAAATGATTACCAACTTGCCAATATAGCGGTATCCTCATTAAGTCAAATTTTAAATAGTGAATATATTATATTTAAGGGAGATTAATCTAAATAGCAATAGTAAAAGAATTACCTTTCACCATAGCAGGGGGAAGTTACCTCCTCATGGTTGAATAGTAAAAATTGTAAAAGTAAGAAAGTAAATTACTATTACTATTACAGAACGTAATTAAAATTAATTACAAAACTGAAAATAAAATAAATTAGATAGAAAACTCCCTATTTACATCAGAGAATTCAGAGAGGAAGGTACATTTGAAACTGAAATTTCGAGCTCTATTTATAGGCGTCAATAAGTGCCACGCGTCGTGACGCGCAAGTTTCTTCTTGCGTCGCGACGCGCTGACGTGTCAAGCTCTGATTCGTCCGTTTCAGATTCTTATCTGCCACGTGGTAATTCGGATAAATGAGTCAATAATTGAGCTAATGTGGCGTTGACGTGGCGACACGTGGCGATAGTGACTGTCGGCACCATAGAATGATGACACGTGGCACACTGTGATTGGCTGATGATGACATGGCGATGACGTGGCACATTGACTCGGTCAACTGGTGATGTGGACCCGTGGCACGGGACACGTTAGCAAAGTCCGGCATACGTTAGTAAAGTCAAACTTCTCAGATTCTGACATGTGTCCTCGACACATGTTAGCATGATCGGCGCACGTTAGGCGTCGTAACGCAGCCTGCAATTCGCGGCACGTGAAATGACCAAAATGCCATTTTGTGTTCTTTTTCACTGTTTTGGCCCCAAATCACCTCCGGAATGTCCTGAAACTTTATTTATCTACAAAATAACACAAAACACATCAAAATATTCACAAAACTCAGGAAAATATACAAAATATTAGGTCAAATGAGTGGGAAATAGTGATACATTTACCACTCATCAGAACTACGAAGAATTTGCCGAATGTCCAAAAAGTCCTTCCACAAGCACATACATGCTTGAACATGATTTTTCATCATGTATCATACCTCCGATAACGTAATAGTCATTGGCCTCTGACAATGTACAAGTCATCTGGATTACCGGGTGTTACAAGTAGTGTCTTATATATGTTGTATATAGGGGTGAGCAAAACTGCATTCGGTTCCGGTTCCGCATGGAACCGGAACCTACCCGGAAAAAAATTGGTTCCTAACTAAGTGGAACCGGAACCTACCCAATGAAATAGGGTACCCTATTATTCGGTTCCAATTCGGTTCCGGTCCAGTTCCGGTCCAGTTCCGAATTACACTGTTGGCTCATATTGGTTGTGCCGCCATTGGTGTTTTGGCATTCTCAATATTTGGACCAGGTTGGCTTGCTAAGAGCGCATCACTTGCTGCTTCAATAGCATTAATGATATATGCTCATGCTCCACATCGACCATATTGTACATCACGAGCTTTCTTTTACAGTGTATTGATATCAATGATATGTGAGTGAATTAATTGCTATTGCAGCTGCAAGCTTGCCAATTCTGTTCAATGATGGGGTTAAGTTGCAAAGCTTGAATTTTTGGTATGCTTTGTTTCCTGTTGCTGCTGGTTGCATCATCCTCTGTTTGATTGTAAGTTACAATGAAAGATATCCTTCCGAACGCATTTCAATTATATTGTTTCCAGTTTCCATATTTGGTTTTACAATAAAATTCCAAACAAAAAAATCTGTGAAAAAATAGAGAAAAATGTGAGCTTAAGTAATCTGCAGCAATACTAATCGGGTCCAAATTTGGGTATCCAATTCGGTTCTCAAATACGGTTCCGGTTCTGGTAATTCTGGAACCGGAACCGGACTAGTTACAACCGGTTCCTTATATTTGGAACTGGAACCAGACCGGTTACAACCGGTTCTGGTTCCAAACCCAAATTTTCTGTCCGGTTCCAACCGATTCCGGGTAGACCCGGAACCGATGCTCATCCCTAGTAGTATACCCGGAGTACTAATATATAAGAGACTGTTTCTCTAGTATCCATGTCCATAGGCATGTCTCATTCGTTTGATTATAATTTTTTTTAGAATTCAATTGACCATTTTTCTTCTTGATTACTTAGATATCATGCCACCCAAAGGTATAACCGGAGTCAGAGGTAGACACAGGCTTGTGTAGGAAACGCTTTCCTCGAGCAGCGGAAGCGATTAGGCACACGGATCGGACTTGAAATTTTTTTCTGCTTTCCCCTTCCTTTGGCCGAATGTAACCAGTGGGTATACTGAAATTTTGCTTCTGTTTCGGACAAGATTTCAGTACCGGAATGCCCCCGAAAAAGTCCCCGAACTGCAGTGAAATAATGGACTATTTTGGACCCGTTACACAACGAAACTGCACACAAATCAGCCCCTAATTTGCGTGAACTGCAAGGATGTTTTAGGTCTGATTTTTACTCAAAATACAACCACAATACAGCCCTAAAAGGTTCCCCAGGTGTTTCCCAAAATCCCGAATTAAAATGAAACAAACCGAGCCCCGAATCAATTATATGATTCACGGCAATGGACAATAAAATAGTCCCACTGCCGTGAGATAGAAAAGAGGAGAAAATTTATTTTGGTTGAATGCCACAAGGTCTTCCGAGCTATGTCTCACAACCAACGGAAAGTATTGTGGGTTACACTCACAAAATAAATCCCTAAACGGTTTTGAGATTTTGTCACACAAAATATTTGTTTTTCTTCTTTTTGTTCTTCAATGGAGATCCTCAACTTTTGAGAGAATGGTGAAGATGAAGAAGGTGGCTAGGGTTCCAAAGAATGAGAGAGTGTAAAAATAAAATCAAATTTTCTTTATATACTTAGGTCAAATTGTTTCCAAAACCAAAACAACCATTCCCCTCCCATCAATTCAAAAAATCGGCCAAGGCTAGGGTTTTTCAATTTTTTGTAACATCAATTATTCAATTACCATTATTAAAATAATGTTATAAAATTGAATAAGCAATTAACCATATTGAAAGTCATAACTTCCAATAATAATGCAAAGGATTATTTGATTCCAAAACAAACAAATCCATTCCCTTTATTCTTGTTCAATTTTTCGGCAATAGCATATATTTTCTTTATAAATTTTGTAACATGTAATAACAATTGATTGTAATCATTATTCACTTTCCATAATGGAAAAGGAGTTACAAAAACAAAAGATTAATGCCTTGAAATATATGTAATATCTAAATTAAACTCAAGGGTTTCCAAAACCCATAATTTAGAATTTACAATCTTAGCCTTATTAAATTATATCATATATAATTTAATATTTTGTATTTAATAATTATCATATAATTATTAATACCATACATTAACTTTTAATATATAGTTTCAAGTGTGACAAATTATATTACTAATCATATTAATAATATTTATACATATGTGAGCATATAATTGGACTATCCAATTATACTAAATCTGCTATAGTAAATCGAGCTAGCACGGGGACCAAATGGACCTACGGTTCCGAGCTCCAATAATCTCGAAATATTAATTAAGCTCTTAATTAAATATTTCGAATTATTAACTCCAGGTTATTGCACTAAAAACCCGAAGTTAAACTCTCGTTGCCGCAGATGATATATTAAGCCGAACCAAGTCAGTGTCCATCGATATAGTCATTACATACGAATTGACCCTTCACGAGTATCTCGTAATTAGAGCCGGGTCATAATGTCCGTTATACCCCTCTAATTATTTTTACCTTAAGTAGCATTGATTCTTTAATGAACGATTTATTCATAACTATTATGAATTTTAATCTTTCTATTCGTAATAGAGAGACTTGAGCGCTCAAATAGTTCAAGTACCGAATCAACCCTTAAGAAAGATACTCATCTACTTCTCGCAAGAAGGAGTGAACTCCATGTCTATGTAAAACGTTCCCAGCTACAAAATAAACTGTGCCCCCAAAGTACGTAGCTATTGGTCGAGACTGCTACACCAACCTCACCTTTTTAAATCAGAAGACACAGCCTGCCATGCAGGAGTTCATAGTACACTCAGGATTAAGATCACTCTATATATGACCATCTAGTAGATTGAAATGACTTTCTTAGCTTAACATTTATTGTAAGAATGTCATTTCCATCTGGGTCTAGTCCTATATGATCGCATCATACAAGGTGCCTCCATTCTCATGTCTCTACATAGACGATCTCGATCAAGATCGCCATACAAATATAGAATGGACCGCAGCTATAGATAAACCACAAAGAAAATATCCGTTTTGTTTGCTCTCTATGGACTATTTAAGATTACAAACTTCAGACTTAAATCCTCTTGTGTATGACACTCATACACTAAGTCTGAAGGTGCATAAGTAATCTAGGGTATTTAAGATGATATATAATATGCGAAAATTAAACAAATAATTTTGATAAATGAATAATGCATCGTTTTATTTCATAACACATAAAACCGTTTACATCAACATGTAGCTCTAGGGCATACATTCCAACAATCTCCCACTTGCACTAGAGTAAATGAGACATGTCACGTAATCCTAGACCATATAGGTGACCTTCAAAAACTTTAGCCTGCAAGGTCTTTGTAAACGGATCAGCCATGTTCTTTATCTTTGTGACAGTAACGTCTCATCTCTGCACTATCTCCCTGATGAGATGATATTTCCTCTCTATATGCTTTCCCCTCTTATGGCTTCTTGGTTCTTTGGAGTTTGCCACCGCACCACTATTATCGCAATAGAGTGTGAGTGGTCTATCCATATCTGGAACAACTTCCAGATCTCCCAAGAATTTATGGAGCCAGACTGCTTCCTTAGCTGCTTCACAAGCTGTTACATATTCAGCCTCCATGGTGGAGTCAGCAATACAAGATTGCTTTATACTCCGCCATACTATGGCCCCACCATATAGGGTGAACACTGATCCAAATGTAGATTTCCTAGAATCGACATCTGTTTGAAAATCAGAGTCTGTATATCCCCTTAGGATTATATCCTCACCGGAATACACAAGCATATAATCTCTCGTTCTCTTAAGATACTTGAGAATGTGTTTCACAGCCACCCAGTCATCCAATCCTGGGTTTGACTGAAACCTACTGACTACTCCCACTGCAAAACAGATGTCCGGTCTCGTGCATAACATAACATACATAAGACTACCAACTGCTGAGTTGTAAGGGATATGTCTCATTTCCTCAACATCTTGAGGTGTCTTAGGAGACAGTTCATTTGAAAAATGAATTCCATACCGATAAGGCAGATTGCCTTTCTTGGAATTCTGCATCCCAAATCGCACAAGGATCTTGTCGATATAGGATGCCTGAGACATAGCTAACAGTCGTTTCTTACGATCCCGAAGTATCTGAATCCCAAGAATATAATTGGCCTCTCCCAAATCTTTCATTTGGAATTGATTAGCTAGCTAGGTTTTCACGTCTGATAATATCCTTACATCATTCCCAATGAGTAAAATATCATCGACGTATAGAACAAGAAAAACTACATTCCCGTCAATGACACGCTTGTATACACAAGGCTCATCAACATTCTGCTCAAAGTCATAAGACTTGATTGTGGTATCAAATCTTATATTCCAAGATCGAGATGCCTGCTTGAGTCCATAAATGGACCTTTGCAGATTGCAAACTTTTTGCTATTGACCTTGGGCGATGAACCCCTCTGGTTGTATTTTATAGATACTCTCATCAAGATTGGCATTCAAGAATGCAGTCTTGACATCCATTTGCCAAATTTCATAGTCATAATATGTGGCAATGGATAGAAGAGTGCGGATGGATTTAAGCATGGCTACTGGCGAGAAAGTTTCCTCATAGTCAACTCCCTCTTTCTGGGTATAACCCTTAGCCACTAGTCTAGCCTTGAAGGTCCGTACCTTCCCATCTGATCCCCTCTTCCTATTATAGATCCAATTGCAACCTATGGGTTTCACCCTATAAGATTGGTCTACAAGTTCCCAGACTAAGTTGGAGTACATGGACTTCATCTCTAGGTTAATGGCTTTGAGCCATTCCTCTTTGTCAGAATTATCCATTGCACTACGATAGGTCAATGGATCATCTACGCCATCGCTGGATGCGACAACCTGTGCCTCTCCAACCCCAAGGTAGCGATCAGGTTGTCGTACAACCCTCCCACTGTGTCTAGGCGGTAGATCATTCTGAAGAGCTTGCATCTGACTCTCAGATGTCGAAGATGCTATGTATTTGTCAACTTTCATTGACGATGGCGTGCTGGTCGAACCAGCAAGTAACTCCTCGAGTAACACCTTACTTCGAGGCTTGAACTCCCTCATATAGTCCTCCTCTAGAAACATAGCATTTGTCGATACAAATACTTTGTTATCATCAGAACTGTAGAAGAATCCACCCCTAGTCTCCTTGGGATAGCCTACAAATATTTACACCTGAGAACGTGGCTCCTGTTGGACAAAATGACCCATAGCGTCACTATTTGCACAGATCATTGTGTTGTTGTTGCAAATTAACTATGTGACAAGGAAATTGCACTCTCATCATTTGTGATTAGATCACCATAGATATATAAATGAAGAGAGGTCCCTATGATTAGTTCCTGGACTGAGAATGATATGAGACAGTATCAGTCCCCGAAGGTTTAATCATTAAATATCCCTAGCCGGAGTATTATCGAGACTGGACATCGATAATACGGAATAGGCTAGTATTGCACTTGTGTGCGTTGTGAGGGCACAACGACATAGTTCTCATATATATAAGTATCAGATACTTATGCAAGTGCGATAGGAGGTCGTGTTTCACCGATGATACGGGAAACAGCTTCGCTCTGGATAGACCCCTCGGAATCCCATTGGTATTATGACTTTGTGTCTATGGGAGGCCGAAATCAAGGTAGGTGTGTATAGTCTTAACCTGAGACTTACATCGCTAATACTTGCGATAATCGGTAGACTTTGGTCTTGGTGGTACAGGGCTTTAACCGGTTCTGTGTACACCACTTCTGGGTTTATCAGAGAGTCGTAGTGTATTGGGTGTGATGTCAAGACGGAAGTATCACTCCAGTTATATTGGAGATGATGTCACGTAGGATACGGTATTAGTGCTCTTAAGTGCTGGCCGGCCATCGGGATATTATGACAAGGTCATATATATCCGATTATAGAGACTAGTTACCAGACATCCGACATGTGCTTCGGACGAGGCATACACTTATCCAGCCCCAGCCCTAGCACGTGACTATCCGATACTGGACTGATATACGCAATACTACGGTATACTACGCTTGATACAGATCTATATATTCCTGTAAGTATATTTCTGGAGAATTGGGTAGGCATGGCGCTTTGCTAGAAGCCAACCTTGTCTTGTAAATCGGTATAAACGTAGTACGAGGTACTTACGTGTTCGGATAATCCGACGACCGTATTTACTGCCAACATATCCGGAGATCTCATGGGTAGCTTCCTAAAGATTCACCGATGACGTATAACTCGCACTATGATTAATCTGGGATTAATTAGTAAAAAGAGAAGATTAATTTCTAGAGAGAGAAAATAAATCTGGGATTAATTACAGAGATATTTTATCTCGGATAAAGTATCGTTAAAGAGAGAGAACGATTATTTGGAATTAATCGATAAATTAATATATTTGATATATTAAACGAAATTGGATTTCGGCGCGGAATTAAAATTAGATTTTAATTCGGGCGAACGAATTAATTTTGAATTAATTTGTTAGCGATGTGAATAGTGATTTCGCTAGACGTAATCACTTAATTACAACGCGACGAAAAATTCGTTAATTTGGAATTACCGAACCCGAGCCCTAGAGTGATTGCGAGCGCATTCGCATTTCGAATTCGAGCGCGGCACACAAGTCACATCAAGCGTCAAATCGCTAGTCGCATCAATTGTCAAATCACTTATCACTTTGAGTGATGTGATGTGACATGACATGTTGTCACTTTATTAAAGTGACTTGATGAGAATAGTAAAAGGTGATGGGAATAAAGGTGAAATGACTTTTGCCTTTGCTTTTTCCATTTAACTTTTGTATTAAAGTAATACATATGTTTATTTATTTATTTACTTGGTAAATGAAATAAACATATAATAAAAGGCTTTTATTCTCTCTCTCCTCCATGCAAGCTCACGTTTTTGTGTGAAGCTTTATTTTCCCTCTCTTTTTCCTCTTCTCCTTCACGGTTTTGGAACCGATTTTCTTCCTAAAATTTTCTGGTTTGACCGAAAAAAATGAGAAGCAAATGAAGAAGAGAAGTGCTAGCACACATATGGGTTATACATAGGTGATAGGGAAGTGTCTTCATAAGCTTGGATTTATTTTTGGAGCTTGAAGCTTTGAGCTTCAATGGAGTCATCATGGCCTCATGGCGTTGACGCTCCGAAGGCTGCCCAAACATGCCCTGCAATGACTCCATCATCTGAGATGCTAGAGCCATAGGTTTATGCTTTGCAGCAAGAACCTCAGACATCTTTGCTAGCAAGTAGCAGCATGCTTTCTCATTTGCTGCGACCCATTTCTGGTAGGTATCGCGCACAACTTTTCCAGCATTTCTGGCCGGCTCGGGAGGACTCTCCTCCGTCAGGACAAATTTTAGGTCTTCACAGACCAGGATAGCGTTCATGTTACTTTTCCACTTAACATAGTTTTCTCCCGTTAGTTTGTCGTTTGAGAGTATGGAAATAATTGGAGAAACAATGGCTGAAAAATAAAATAAACATGCATTTAACATTCATTCATCGCATATTAAAATCATCAAACAATTTTAGCATAAAATTAAACATGATGCATGAACCATGAATAATGAATTAGAAACCTAAGAGAATTACTATGCCACGAAAATCTATCATCCCACAAGTAAGTGCCGCCGTAGGGTAGGTCAAGTACTTGCATGATAGATCGAGACAATCTCAGACAATTTAATATATGCGGGAATAACTCTTATTCCTATATTAAACATGTACCGTTTTATTTGATCAAGGAATTTTATTAACAGTTAATAATTCATTTGTGATTGTAACCCATCGTTTCGGGATTCTTGGACTTAACGAGTGAAGTGCCACCGTAGGGTAGGTCAGTTCACAAGATACATCTAGAATTCATATCCTCTCGAAACCCAAACCTGATATTGACTCAAATGGACACCATGCGTAGGGGGACGAAAACAAAGGCATCTCGAGGCGCCTTTTGAATCTCACGTTTTTGGACTAACAACGGAGATCACGGGATATACTATCGTATATCCCTCTCCCACTCACTATTTTAAAAATTAAGATTTCTATCTAAAATATCTAATATTTTATTTTAACTAGTGTGGATAAATTTATGGCGGCTAAATCATAATTTTTATTTACACTAGTTTGTCATAAGTGAGCTAATCAATTTTAACTATTAAAATTGTATCACTAATATTTCATTGGTCTCTACTAATAGTTTTACTCAATTAAACTAATTTAATTAGAGTGGTATTAGTGAGCTATTATATTTTAACTCTTAAAATACTAGACACTAATAAGTTTAAAATTTATGGAATTCTAAAAGGTCAAAATTTTAATTAAACATTTTAATAAATCTTAGTGCATTATAAAATCCAATGGTACGTGGAATTGTATCCCGAGTGCAGACCATATTACCATCCATTGGGATTTGGCTATGGAATTTATATCCGGGTTTCCATCCTATATACCAATGGAATTTATTTTGCACCAATTAAGCCCAATATATTAGAATTCAAATTTTAAACCATAAATCCAATTAATCTAATTAATTGATTTCTATGCATATCATATTTTAATTTAAACATTTTAAAAACCATAAAATCATATTTTTATGTGTACAATGATAATGCATCTATGACATATTATGGCATGTAAAATGCAAGAGTGGGTATCCTAAACTATATGACATGTTATTCAAACAATTCGAAATAAACATACATATAAGATAAAAAATATTTTGCATTGACCGGGCTGTTATTTTTCCTATACTTAGCTAATTAGTACATAAGATTCACCAAGGCATTCCATGGTCTTCAAATCCCGCTTCAAAGTGGTGTTGGCTCCTTTTGCGACTTCGGTGCTCCAAATTACAAAAATTGCAATTTTACATTGAAAAATAAAATTACAACAAATGTAAACAATGGCCTTATGGCCTTACATCCCCAAAACAAAACCAACTACAAAAAATAAGAGCTGGAAAAATTTACGACCAATGTAAAATCCATTCATCACATGAAATAACAAAAACATTTATAATATGAATATCACAATGTGCCCACTCATCTAAACATGCATATAATATTTATAACTCATATAAATATATTAAAAACAGAAACTTTAAATGAAAAAGAAAAGGATTAAGAACACTTTTCAACCTCGCTCTTGATGCCAATTGTAGGAAACGCTTTCCTCGCGCAGCGGAAGCGATTAGGCACACGGATCAGACTTGAAATTTTTTTCTGCTTTCCCCTTCCTTTGGCCGAATGTAACCAGTGGGTATACTGAAATTTTGCTTCTATTTAGGACAATATTTCAGCACCGGAATGCCCCCAAAACAGTCCCCGAACAGCCCCCGAACTGCAGTGAAATAATGGACTGTTTTGGACCCGTTACACAACGGAACTGCACACAAATCAACCCCTAATTTGTGTGAACTGCAAGGATGTTTTAGGTCTGATTTTTTACTCAAAATACAGCCCTAAAAGGTTCCCTAGGTGTTTCCCAAAATCCCGAATTAAAACGAAACAAATCGAGCCCCGAATCAATTATATGATTCACGGTAATAGACAATAAAATAGTCCCACTACCGTGAGATAGAGAATATGAGAATATTGATTTTGGTTCAACGCCACAAGGTCTTCCGAGCTATGTCTCACAACCAACGGAAAGTAGTGTGGGCTACACTCACAAAATAAATCCCTAAACGGTTTAGAGATTTTGTCACACAAAATATTTGTTTTTCTTCTTTTTGTTCTTCAATGGAGATCCTCAACTTTTGAGAGAATGGTGAAGATGAAGAAGGAGGATAGGGTTCCAAAGAATGAGAGAGAGTAAGAAGAAAATCAAATTTTCTTTATATACTTAGGTCAAATTGTTTCCAAAACCAAAACAACCATTCCCCTCCCATCAATTCAAAAAATCGGCCAAGGCTAGGGTTTTTCAATTTTTTGTAACATCAATTATTCAATTACCATTATTAAAAAGATGTTATAAAATTGAATAAGCAATTAACCATATTGAAAGTCATAACTTCCAATAATAATGTAAAGGATTATTTGTTTCCAAAACAAACAAATCCATTCCCTTTATTCTTGTTCAATTTTCGGCAATAGCATATATTTTCTTTATAAATTTTGTAACATGTAATAACAATTGATTGTATTCATTATTCACTTTCCATAATGGAAAAGGAGTTACAAAAACAAAAGATTAATGCCTTGAAATATATGTAATATCTAAATTAAACTCAAGGGTTTCCAAAACCCATAATTTAGAATTTAGAATTTACAATCTTAGTCTTATTAAATTATATCATATATAATTTAATATTTTGTATTTAATAATTATCATATAATTATTAATACCATACATTAACTTTTAATATATAGTTTCAAGAGTGACAAATAATATTATTAATCATATTAATAATATTTATACATATGTGAGCATATAATTGGACTATCCAATTATACTAAATCTGCTATAGTAAATCGAGCTAGCACGGGGACCAAATAGACCTACGGTTCCGAGCTCTAATAATCTCGAAATATTAATTAAGCTCTTAATTAAATATTCCGAATTATTAACTCATGGTTATTCCACTAAAAACCTGAAGTTGAATTCTCGTTGCCGCAGATGATATATTAAGCCCAACCAAGTCGGTGTCCATCGATATAGTCATTACATACGAATTGACCCTTCACGAGTATCTCGTAATTAGAGCCGGGTCATAATGTCCGTTATACCCCTCTAATTATTTTTACCTTAAGTACCATTGATTCTCTAATGAATGATTTATTCTTAACTATTATGAATTTTAATATTTCTATTCGTAATAGAGAGACTTGAGCGCTCAAATCGTTCAAGTACCGAATCAACCCTTAAGAAAGATACTCATCTACTTCTCGTAAGAAGGAGTGAACTCCATGTCTATGTAAAACGTTCTCAGCTACAAAACAAACTGTGCCCCCAAAGTACGTAGCTATTGGTCGGGACTGCTACACCAACCTGACCTTTGTAAATCAAAAGACACAGCATGCCATGCAGGAGTTCGTAGTACACTCAGGATTAAGATCAATCCATATATGACCATATAGTAGATTGAAATGACTTTCTTAGCTTAACAGATATTATAAGAATGTCATTTCCATCTGGATCCAGTCCTATATGATCACATCATACGAGGTTTCTCCATTCTCATGTCTCTACATAGATGATCCGGATCAAGATCGCCATACAAATATAGAATGGACCGCAGCTATAGATAAACCACAAATAAAGTGCCTGTTTTGTTTGCTCTCTTTGGACTATTTAAGATTACTAACTTCAGACATAAATCCTCTTGTATATGACACTCATACACTAAGTCTGAAGGTACATAAGTAATCAAGGGTATTTAAGATGATATATAATATGCGAAAATTAAACAAATAATTTTGATAAATGAATAATGCATCGTTTTATTTCAAAACACATAAAATCGTTTACATCACATGTAACTTTAGGACATACATTCCAATAGCTTGGTAGGGCACCTCAGGGTGTAGATCCAGACTCGAGATCAATGGAACCTTCCCCTGAGCCAGATAGGGGGCAAATAGTGGAATATGTATATGAGGGTGGTATAAGAGAAGATAAGGTAAGACCAGTAGTTCAGACTGATGATCTAGTAGTTGCGGGTTTACAACAGATCCAACGTTCCATATAAGCCCTTGTTCAATTGATTACCCAAAAACAGCAGCCTCCAGGCCCGGAGCTGAGAGCTGCAGAACCCATAGTTCCCATTCCACCTCTACTAATATGACCTTTATTGACTCACCAGACAGTAGTTCCCCCAATTAGACCAGATCCTACAGTTTTTCAAGTATGACCCTTCACCTTACCTCATGGACTTTCTCGAGATTTAGTTTAAGCACCGAAGTGTCGGGAGATGCTAGTTTCTTTGCACGATTTCTGGAAGCTTCATCCACCGATATTTTCAAGAGTAGAGTCCTCCCCGGACCTATACGGATTTATTGAGGAGTCAGACCGTATATGTACCGTTTTGGGATGTTCATCGGAGAGGGCGATTGAGTTAGTCAGCTTCCAGTTGAGTGATATAGAAAATACTTGGTTCATTTTTTTCCGAGATAGTCAGCAGCGGGGTGTTCCACCATAGTCAACAGCGAGTTCAGTACGATATTCTTGTCTAGATTTCTGCCACAGAGTATTAGAGATGTCAAATCTTGAGAGTTTAAGCAGTTAGTTCAAGGGGATTAAATGATAGTTTCTCAGTATGATATACAGTTTACCTGACTCTCTCAGTTGCCCCATATTTGGTTAGTACTGAAGAGATTAAGGAGAAGAGATTTGTTAACAGGTTGTGAGATTATCTATTTTGGTCCATCCACTTTACAGAGACCACTACCTATATGCAGGTTTTGGATGCTACTCTCCGATTTGAGGCGCGAAGAGGCCAAGATCGGAAGAGATAGGCATAGTAGGGTGGTGCGAGTAGACACCAGCTGATGTTCGCCCCTCCCACTACACGACGAGATATGGGCCCAACTCAGTGAGGTCCAAATTATAGGCCTACTAAGAGTGCTACCTCTTGTGCCGTTTCTTCTCCGCCGGTAGCCCAACCGGGGCGGAGTCACCCTGTATGTATGACATGTGGACAACCTCATTCAGGAACTTATAGACTAGATAACAAAGATTGTTATAGATGTGGACATATGGGTCATCTAAAAAGGGATCGCCCAGTACCAGCAGACCAATTACCACCTTTTAATACTACTACATCGGTACCCCAACTACAACCTAGTAGAAGTATGAGAAGATAAGAGCAGAGAATAATAGATAGGAGTCAGAAAACTGGAGAGAGGGGACAACCAGTGGGTGACCGAGGACATATTTCCACCAGTAGAGCTCAGAGTAGAGTGTATACCCTCACACCTCAGGATGCTCAAGCATCTAATGTAGTCATCACAGGTACACTACCAGTTGGTTCAATGCATGCTAGAGTATTGTTTGATTTGGGCGCCACTCATTCATTTATATCACAATATTTTGTGGCCTACCTGGGTAGAGATACAAAGCCATTAGATTCACCCCTCACCATAGTCACACCAGTAGGGGATCCTATAGAGGCTACGCATGGAGTGAGGGTATATCTAGTAGATGTTGGGTGACACACATACTACGATGATTTGATTATGTTAAACATTTTGGGTTTCGATGTCATCTTGGGGATATATTGGTTAGTTACGCATCACACGGTAGTAGATTACCGGAAGAAAACTATCACCTTCCATATTCTCGACCAACCAGTTAAAGTTTATGAGAGGGATATGAGTGTAGTGCCTCATAATTTGATATCGAAAATACAAGCGTTTAAGCTTCTTCGAAAGAAAAACATGAGTTACTTGGCTTATGTGACAGATAATAGAGTGTGAGAAATGAGCATTGCGCAGATTCCGGTGGTAAGGGAGTATCCTGATATTTTTCCAAATGAGTTGCATGGATTACCGTAAGATAGAGAGATTGAGTTTTGTATAGATATAGTACCAAACACACAACCTATATCGATTCCTCCATATATAATGTCTCATATATAACTCAAGGAATTGAAAGCACAGTTGTAAGATTTATTGGATAAGGTTTCATTCGCCCCAGCGTGTCCCCATAGGGCGCTCCAATGTTATTTGAGAGGAAGAATGACGGAACGCTTTGGTTGTGTATAGATTACCGACAGTTGAATAAAATGACGATCAAGAATAAGTATATGTTACTTAGGATTGATGATTTATTTGATCAGCTATATGGGGCGTAATGCTTTTCAAAGATCGATCTTCTGTCAGGGTATCATCGGTTGAAGATTAGAAAGAGTGATGTACCAAAGACAGCCTTTCGGACTAGATATGGACATTACGAGTTCTTAGTAATGTTGTTTGGCTTGACTAACGCCCTCGTGGCTCTTATAGATATGATGAATAGGGTATTTAAACCCTTTCTATATCAGTTTGTGAGTCTTCATTGATGATATTATGCTGTATTCATGTAGAGAGCACGAGCACGCAAAACACTTACACCATGTACTACAGACATTGAGGGAACACAAGCTATTTGACAAGTTCTCTAAGTGCGAGTTTTGGCTCTCTAGTATTATATTTCTGGGGCACGTAGTATCAAAAGAAGGAATCGGTGTAGACTCCCAGAATATTGAAGCCATTCAAAATTGGCACCGACCTACCAGTGTAACGGATATTAGTAGTTTCCTGGGTTTAGCGGGATATTATATGAGATTCGTAGAGAATTTCTCCAAAATAGCTACCCCGTTAACGCAACTAACTCAAAAGAATGTGAAGTTTGAGTGGTCAGATGCTTGTGAGAAGATTTACCATGAACTTAAATGGCGATTGACTATCGCCCCTATTTTAGCCCTACCGACGGGATCATGAGGGTTTATGGTGTATTTTGATGCCTCTAGAGTGAGATTGGGATGTGTGTTGATGTAGAGAGGGAAACTTATTACCTATGCTTCCAGGCAGCTAAAGCTCTATGAACAGAATTATCCCACTTATGATTTAGAAATAGTTGTAATAATTTTTTCCTTGATGATATGGCGACATTACTTGTACGGTGAATAAATTGAGATTTTCACTGACCACAAGAGTCTCAAGTATATCCAGAGTCAAAAGGATCTTAACTTGAGGCAGAGGCGATGAATTGAGTTACTGAAGGATTTTGATTGTTCGATTCAGTATCACTATAGCAAGGCTAATGTGGTAGCAGATGTTTTAAGCAGGAAATCCATGGGACCTTTAGTTCATTTACTGATTGAGAGATGGCATCCAGCTAAACAAATGTAGAAATATATTCCAGACGGAGTGAGTTTTCAAGTAATAACTCAGGGAGCATTACTGACACAAATTCAATTTTGATCCACCATAATGGATGAGATCAGAGTTGCCCAAGAAGCAGACCCTAAAATCCAGCAGATTAGAGCAATGCGTGGATGACAAATATCATATAGACAACAAAGATATCCTCAGAAAGCAACACATAATTGTTGTTCCTCCAGTCCAGGAGTTGAGACATTCGTTGTTGGAAAACGCTCACGCCTCATCCTATACCATGAATCCTAGAATTACTAAAATGTATCATGATCTTAAGGATCTCTATTGGTGGGATGGTATGAAGAAGGATCTAACAGAGTTTTTTTGCTAAATGCCTTACTTGTCAGCAAGTTAAAGTAGAACATCAGAGGCCAGCAGGGAAACTTCAAAGCTTGGATGTGCCTAAATGGAAATGAGAGAAGATTACTATGGATTTTGTAGTTGGGCTTCCATGTACCTCGAAATGATATGACCCTATATGGGTGATTGTGGAAAGGTTGACCAAGTCTACGCATTTTCTGCCAGTAAAGACAAATTATACAGCAGCCCAATATGCCAGATTATTTTTGGATGAGATAGTGTCGTTGCATGGTGTACCTATCTCGATGATCTTTGATAGGGGTTCCCAGTTTACCTCAAAGTTTTGGCAGTCATTTAAAGAAGCTTTGGGTTCCCAACTATATTTTAGTACAACTTTTCACCCTCAGACAGATGGTTAGTACGAACGGACCATACAGACCCTAGAGGACATGTTACGAGTCTTTGTGATTGATTTTGAGGGAAGTTGGGACCATCATTTGCCACTTATAGAGTTTTTCTAAAACAACGGTTATTAGACAAGTATTCAGATGGCTCTTTTCGAGGCTTTGTATGATAGAAGGTGAAGATCCTCGGTAGGATGGTTTGAAATGGGAGAACAAAAATTGCTCAGACATGATTTAGTACATGAAGCAGTAGAGAATGTGGAGTTGCTTAGAGATAGGATGACAGCAGCTCAGAGTCACCAGAAAAGTTATGCAAATTACCGGATGAAAGATTTGGAATTTCAGGTAGGAGAATCAATGTTCTGAAGGTATCTTCTTTTAAAGGAGTCATGAGATTCGACAAGAGGGGTAAGCTTAGCCCAATGTATGTCGGGCCATTCCAAATACTTCGAAGAGTTGGAGGGAAAGCTTATGAGCTGACACTTCCACCCAGCATGGATAAGATACATCTTATGTTTCACGTATCTATGCCACACAAGTATTTGCATGATGAATCTCATGTGTTAGAGCCCCAAACATTTGATGTTCGTCAAGATTTGTCTTACTTGGAGCAACTAGTAGCAATAGTGGATAGAGAGATGAGGAAGTTACGATCTCGGTGGTTTCCTTTAGTCAAGGTAGTTTGGAAGCACCATAAAGGACAAGAGTCTACATGAGAGCCATAAGAACTTATGGGAGAGAAATATTCCCAGTTGTTCACAGAAGAAGGTACACTACATACCTTTAGGTGTGTTGATTTGAGGACGAATCATTTTAAGGGGGAAGAATTGTAACGACACAAAATTACATAAGTCAACTGGAGTAGTAACTTGGTGACTTAGATAAATTTTCTCCGAGCATTAGCGGAAGTTTTAGAGACAATTTAGTGGGACCAAACTTTAAAAAGATCAAGGCTTAATAAGAAGGATTATAACATTTAAGTTTTAACCAAAGAATTAAAACAAACTTGACCCAAATTTGTAAGTCCAAAAACTTAAGTTTAAATTCTCCAATTTAAAGAGATCTCTAATTATTTCATGAAGGAAATATAAATTGGAGAAAGAAAAATAATTTCTCACTTCTTTTTTTATCCCATAGCCGAGCACCGTAGTTAAGGAGAACCCTAGATTTTTCTTCATTTCTACAACCAATTTTAAGTTAAGACAAGTACTAAATCATTGATATTTTCTTATTTGATTTGTCCTCACAGTTCCACTACATGCCACCCTTGCAGAGTTTATCTGATAGGATATTCTAGCATAAAGTGCTCTTTTGGCATGTGTGACATTCTTCTACATTTCCTATGTCTGGTCCTAGACCATTACTGACACCATCATTTGGCTTTCCACAATGAGTCTTCTATACTTGATGTAATTCTCGCAACCTTCCAATTTACGTGCACATACTGTCGTCATGGTTGTCTTAGCACACGCAACATTGTGTCACCAGTTGTGGCACTTGACCAAACCCAAAGACTTGATCTGAATAGCTTTGGTCTCAGTCATAGTTCCCATGAGCTTTCGGACTTCTAGGTACAATACATTATTCTTTTTGGCCACATTAGTGTGAAGTTCACCAACAGAAATATCCAGCTCCTTGTATTGGTTTTCATTTCACCGATATCTTTTTGAATATTTTCGCACATACAAGATGACATATTATCATCTTCTACTTCACGCCAACTGTTTTGTCTCTCAACATGATAAAACCTTGATTGCGCCAAATTTCTAACCATTTCATTATCTTTTCGGAACATTATGTTTTAAGATTGTAAGAAAAAAATGCAAATCCTTAGTAATATAATAATAAACATATCATTGGTAGGATATAAATTATGAAATTGAATTGATAAAAAACGGAACAAACAAAATCGAAGATGTGAATTAAATTACGATATAGAGATAAAATTTGAAACAAGTGTAGCACACAATGTCTTTAAAAAATGGGAACAAAATCAAAGAGTGCAACGACAAAAAAAAATGGAGTAATGTGTGCTCTGTTATACGTTTTGTGTTCTCTCCTGAACTATAAGGAATAAACCAATATATAGTCATTCATGGGGAATTCAAAAAGTTGTAACTGCTATATTAATTTGATAATTAATCAACTATAGTTCTGCAAATTCATAAGTGCTGAATTTAATTATAGTCATTAATTTGATAACTATTCAATTATAACTGCCATATTTAATTCTAACAATCAATTCGTTAATTAATTCTAACAATCAATTCGTTAATTAATTCTAACAATTAATTCAGTTGTTTACAAGCAGTTGAAGAGTCAAAAAATTTATAAGATAGTTACAAGACATGGTTATTCTAGATCTAACTCGACAGATATCACATTCGTGTACGCAAGCCATGTGGGTGTATCTTGGT
Organism: Zanthoxylum bungeanum; assembly: GCA_019454045.1. Lineage (NCBI taxonomy): Eukaryota > Viridiplantae > Streptophyta > Magnoliopsida > Sapindales > Rutaceae > Zanthoxylum > Zanthoxylum bungeanum. The sequence continues at coordinate 66,342 of SKCR01033499.1, read as the reverse complement.
CAAACCAATCGAAGCTGGGATTTGCCACTCCATCCCCCGTGGGAATGCGTAAGAGGGTCTTTATACTAACATTGTTACTCAACCATAAATGAATAACTATATACAAAGCTCTTTAATTTTAGTTTTCTTTCCTATGTAGGACAATGAATTTTCTCTTTAATCTTATCATCTCAATTGGTATATCTTGCGAGATAATTTTTCATTTACACAAATATAATTTTGAGTATATAAATATATGATTTCGAATGACTCATGTAAGTTTTTAAATTTTATACAGTATAATTCACTCAAAATTATACCATCAAATAGCATTTTATTATGCTATTTTTCGAACACTCTTTTAGCTCGTCATTTCCTTTCTTTAAAAAAAAAAAAAAAATTATAAAGAAAATGTTGATATGGAATTTCACTTCTGCTTCTTCCTTCCTAGAAGAATGTGACAGTATTGTCTTATTTTTTTCATGTCAATTATTAAAAAGAGTGTCATCGCCACGTGTAAATTTGCATTGACGTAATTACACCAACTAACTGTCTATTGAGTGTGGTAATATATCATGTTTTGGGTGTACGTGTCATCTCTCTCACAGTAGTTGGATCCCTCATAATTGTGAGAGAGATGTCATATACACCAAAAACATAATATAATTTTTCCTACCGAGTCAAGACAAACTACATATCCGGTTTCATTATAGTTACAGTTAATAGACAACGATATTGCCGATAATGCCCTCGTTTTGTAATTGAAAAGCCCAATTTAGCTCTGCGTTTGCGTGGAAATACTCGAGGTGGTTTGGTGCGCTGCAATAGACTGAATTGTATTTAACTGCATTATAGATTCTATTGTATATTTTAATTTTTTATGTTATTAAATTATTTAAGTTTAAGAACTAAAAAAATAAAAAATTATTTTATTAATTTAAATAACTTGAAATATTTTGTAGAAGGTAATTAAATCTTTATTTTATTAATGTAAAAATTAAACTATACAGTGAATTTGTAAAATTTGGTCCATGCCTAGTTAAACCTAGATCAATTCGAGCACTCAGAATCCTGAGTTCAAACTCGGATTTCATAAAAAATAATTAAAAAATAAAATCTAAATATAAAAGTCAAAAAAATTAAAAAATGAATTATGATGACTTTGTTTATCATCTGTACTCAAGGTGAGAATCTCATCTCAAATAGGGATGGTAATTTAGATTGATATTTTGGATATCCGTCCAAAATATAATTAATATTTTTACAGTTTAATAGATAATTGATAGGTTACAAATATAAAATTAGGTTTTACAATACATATTTTTCGGTTGTATCAGTATCAAATATTTGATATCCGATATCTGTCCAATACCTAAAGAATATCATAAATGAATTATGATGACTTTGTTTTGTTAAGGCATATTTAAAGATTGTGTTGATACATTGTCTTCTATCAAAACATGATATGGTGTAATTTGCTTGGGTTGAATTGTTTGGTTTATTATGTTAATTGTAGCCTTATATGTGAAAATTGTATCACTATTAAAAAAATAAAGTCTTTAGCGTCGAAATATAACGACTTAAAAATTCCGCAATTGGACACTAAACGTAATTTACGTTGAATAATTTTGACGCTAAATTTTGATGCTAAAATGTGGACAAGAAAGGCAATTAGCGTCGAAATATATAATTTTGACGCTAAAGCCTTATATTTTGCGTCCAAATCTTTTCGACGAAAAAGTGTATTTTGCGACGCTAAATGTAACACCCCGCCATAGGCAGGATGCTACCAGCAGGAGACAGGATTGACCCATCTCCATAAGCCTCTAAATTTACGAAAATTCGGCATGATGTATCCTAAAATCGGACAACCTGGATCTCAGTTTAGCATCAAAACAAACCTAAAATAAACATCACATATCAAAAGGACCTCAGGTCCATACAAAAACACATCAAATCATATCCTCAGGGCTCTGTGCCCATATCATCTATCAACACTCAAGGGATTTGTACCCACAACATCATAACAATCAAAACATTAACTTATTAATACAACCCACGTGCTCAGTACGAAAAAAACAGAACATCAATCACAAATCCTAGGCCTCTAAACCCTTTCCAGGACACTTGCGAGGGTGACTGCCGCATGTGTGATCCGTGTCTCGAGCAAGACTTCCAAATCTGAAGTGGTTGACCCATCTAGAAGCCAACATGCAACACTAGCAAACTGATTTGGTGTGAGTTTTAAAAACTCAGTAAGTAATCATGCAAGCATTACAAACAAAGCATACAAATCAATCACACTAGAAATTTTTCTGAGTTTTCAAGTTATTACGAGTCTTAGAATTATCAACATTCTATTATCCTTTATACTATACCCATATCAAATTTTCATATTTACATAATTAAATATTATCAATATAATGGTTATACATTCAAAACACACGAAACATGGATTCGAAATCACAAAGTACGTCACATAACATCGAAACCATTTCAACGTTGAAACGTTAAGTCATATATTAATACTCATCACATTAAATATCTTTGAAATATCATCAAATCGGTAAATGTAACAAACTTCCTTCAATATCAATTATCATCAAACTATCTTTCTTTAACCTTCTTTAATCCATGATAACCTTACAACAGCTTAATACTTGCGTGGTTTCATATACATTCACTCATAATATAGCATATTTCTTTATATACATGCAAATACATTTTCTGAATCCTTACACATATACGTACATATCAATACAATTTAACAAACACGCTTTACAACCTCTAATATTTGCATCAGTTTCAAATCATCCATTCATTTCACATAAGCATACACAATCCATACATATCACGAGTTTTGGCATTTACATACATACAGTTAGATATATTTATAAACATCATACAACCAACCACGAAGCACACATAACAATCAGTACATCCAAGATCACATCATCCAACAATACATACATATGGCTGGCTTACACACATAATGCTCGTACGAGACTCATTACCTATTTTAGAATAGGTATGATATGAATTCCGTAGGAACGGATTCCTTACCAGCTCGACTATTATACCACGAGAACATCAACCAATTAAACATACAAACATGCATATATATCACGGCACACCAAACTCATCACACGACTTCTCTTACACAAGCACATCCATAACAAACATTCCAGAACATGATTCAAACACTCACATACAAGCATATTCATATGAATATACATCTTGTTAAAAAATTCAAATGTCATGCCTTTAATAGTCCTCATAGCTTTTTTTTTATCGATCTAACATATTCCTTTTAGAATCTCTATCTAGGAATATTTGACATATTGTCTTTACCAAATGGACATATCCATCCTATACACATCTTAACATCATATGCATATATGAATACATACTCGTACACTTATAAATTTTCAAAATCATTCACAAACACAATTTCATATCGTTACAGATTCATACCTTTACGTACATTCATACATTAAGATGATTAAATATTTCACTTCAAACACATCAATAAATGCATACCGACATCAATATCATTAAACCTCTTACTTCATATCTTGATAATAACAAAAGTCATACCTGCGATGGTCGTTTCACTTAACTACACATAACCTTGAACTGCTTCTCAAACTACTTATTAACTAACTTTTGTTTAACCTAACATATCAGTCATCTATACATATATATGTTAGTGTTCCTAGAACATGCCAAGATCGTCTAAGAGTGATTTGTGTGTGAATAAAATCAAAAGAGTTGCGGAAAATACTCACATTGATCGGATGAGTTCAAAACTTTTTATGCATTTCGGTGGAAGCTCCAAGTCCTTCTTGAGTGTTTCCAACACTTGGGTGAGTTTCCATATCACCTTGATCCACTCCTTTAAGTGCTAGCTTGAACAAAAATGAAAGAAAAAATTTCTCCTCCAAGGAGCATTATTTTCGGCCAATAGAGAGTTTTTGGGAGAAGATGAATAGTCACTTGTTTCATAAACAATTGTGTGTTAAATATGGTTTCCAAAACCATGTTGGTTAAAAGCAAGTGGTTTTCTAAAAACCATTCATTTTTGCCAACTACCACTATCACCTTGGACAAGTGATGTGAGTGGTGGGTCCCACCCAATTAAATTCAAAATTCAAGTGGGATTAGACAACACACTTCGGACTCGATTACGTTTAATCCAATTAAACGAACTTTCTGTCGCGACGTAATTAAATCCAATTTAATTAAATAATAATGCCTTGCAAAATTATTACGGAAGTTGCTAACGAATTAATTCTAAATTAATTCGTTCGCTAGAATTAAAATCTAATTTTAATTCCGAATTGAAATCCAATTTCAATTAATATATCCAATATATTATTTTAACCCAAATAAATAAATTAAATAGAAAAATCCCATTTAACTATTAAATTTATTTTACCGATTAATTCCAAATTAATCGCGTTCTCTCTTCTCGACGAATTTAATCCCAGATAAATTCTCGACGTAATTAATCCCATATTAATTCTTTCACTTTTAATTAATCCCAGATTAATTCTTGTCGTAATTAATCCCGGATTAATTTTCTCTCAAAATTATCCCAGATTAATTCTGTTCGAGTCAAATCTCAACGGTGAATCTTCGGGAAGCGACCCAAGAGATCCCTGGATATGTTGGTTGTAAATACGGTCATCAGACTATCCGAATACGTGCATACCCGGTACCACTTTCTCACCGATTTACAAGACATGGTTGGCTTCTAGCAAAGCACCGTGCCTACCAAATTCTCCAGAAATATTCTTTAAATGAATATGCAATCTTTGTCAGACGTAGTATACGTAGTATTGCGTATTACGATCCAGTATCAGAATTTCACATGCTAGGCCTGGGGCTAGAATTGTGTCTGCCCCGTACGAAGTATATATCGAATCTCTGGTAACTAGTCTCTATATTCGGATAATCATGACCTTGTAATATTATCCTGATACCTGCAGCATACAAGAGTACCAGTTCCGTATCCAGCGTGATAATCATCTCCATATGACTGAAGTGATACTTCCATATTGACATCACATCCAATACACTAGGATTCTCAGTATACCTAGAAGAGGCGTACACAGAATCTGTTAAAGCCCCGGACGACCAAAACCAAAGTATACTGATTATCGTAAGTATTAGCGATGCAAGTCTCAGGTTAAGACCAAATACACCTACCCTGATTCGGATTCCCATAGACACATAGTCATATTACCAATGGGATTCCGACGGGTCTATCCAGAGCGAAGCTGTTTACGTACCATCGGTAAACAGAACCTCATATTACACTTGCATGAGTATCTAATACCAAAATATATGAGAACTATGACGTTACCCTTCCATAACATGCACAAGTGTAATACTAGCCTATTCCGCATTATCGATGTCCAGTCTCGATAATACTATGACTAGGTATATTTAATGATTAAACCTTAATGGATTAATATTGTCTCATATCTAATTAATCTGGTACTAATCGTATGGACTTTTATCATTTATGTATCTCAGTAATCCAATTACAAATGATAAAAGAGCAATTTCATTTGTTACATAGTTAATTTATACAACAACACAATGTTCTGTATAAATAGTGATGCTATAGGTCATAATTGTCCAACAATCTCCCATTTGGCCTATAGCCAATCACTCAAGTGTCTAACACTTGACTATGTACAGGTTGCTCAAATTTATGCTGAGAAACATCTTTCGTCAGCGGATTTTCAAGGTTAACATCTGATGCAATTTATTCGATCAGCACTTCGCCACGATGTATGATCGAACGAATCAGATGAATTAGTCGAAATACATACTTGGATAATTGATGAGACCGTGGTTCCTTAGCCTGTGCTAGAACCTAGCTCAGCTGCTAACAGAACTACTCCTAATCCAATTAGGATTATATAGATCCAAAATGCTTCTATTGCTGCCTCAGCTGCAACAATGTTCCGCTTTTGTTATTTATTTGGCCACAGTATCTTGCTTGGAAGATTTCCAGCTCACTGTTCCGTTATTCAAACTAAATATGTTATTGGGTTCTCAAAGAACCAAGTCAAAGGTCATTAAGCATAAAATCATACGAATACGCAAAGAAGTAGCAGAAATACTTACATTGATCGGATTGGATGTAGGTGTAGAGTTCAAAACTTTTCCATTGAGAAGTTGCTCCAAGCTCATCTCTTTGATGTATGTTGAGATTCCAAGCTTGTTGAATGAATTCCAAACTCATTGGAATAGTTTTCCTATCACCTTTGAATGATTCTTTGTGTGCTAGCACCTTAGATTTTTGAATCAAAAATCAAAGAAAATGAACCATAGGTTCACGCCCAAAGGATAGAAAATTGGCCAATGTTCACGCCAATGAGAGAGAGAGAGGAAGAGTGAATGTGTAACTTGTATTTGATTTTCCAAAAATCAAAATGATATACCAAAATCAAATATTTGGTAAAAGTCCATCAAACTTGACACTTGTGTAAGAAACAAGTTATCATCACATCACACCAACTTTCATCACAAAAACTGATGAGAAAGACAAGTGATGTGACATGTGATATGATATGTGGGCCCCACTTGAATTGAAATTTGAGTGGGTGCAAGTACATTCCGGGCTCGGGTTCGTTAATTCCGAATTAATGAATTTTCCGTTGCGACTTAATTAAATCAAATTTAATTAAATAATTATGCCTAGTAAAATTACAATTAAAGTCGCTCGCGAATTAATTCTAAATTAATCTGTTCACCCATTTAAAATCCAATTTTAATTCCGTTATGAAATCTAATTTCATTTAATATATCGAATATATTATTTTAATCTATTAATTCATAATTAATCGTTCTCTCTCTTCAAATTGAATTTTATCATAGATAAATTCTTGCCGTAAATAATCCTAGATTAATTTTCTCTCTTCTAATTAATCCCAGATTAATTATGTTCAAGTCATACGTCATCGGTGAATTTTCGGGAAGCGACCCATGAGATCTCTGTATATTTTGGTAGTAAATCCTGTTATCGGACTATCCGAATACGTGCGTACCCCAAACCATATTTTTTGCCGATTTACATGACATGGTTGGCTTCTAGCAAAACACTGTGCCTACCCAATTCTCCAGAAATATTCTTTTAAGGAATATGTATTCTATGTCAGGCGTAGTATATGTAGTATTGCGTATTACGATCCAGTATCGATATCACATGCTAGTCCTAGGGATGGAATTGTGTCTGACCCGTACTAAGCATATATCAGATCTCTGGTAACTAGTCTCTATAATCGGATAATCATGACCTAGTCATATTATCCCGATGACTGCAGTACTTAAGAGTACTAGTTCCATATCCTGCATGATCATCATCTCCATATGGCTAGAGTGATACTTCCATCTTGACATCACACCCAATACACTACGATTCTTAGTATACCCAGAAGAGGCGTACACGGAACCTGTTAAAGCCCCAGATGACCAAAACCAAAGTATACTGATTGTCGCAAGTATTAGCGATGCAAGTCTCAAGTTAAGACCAAATACACCTACCCTGATTCGGATTCCCATAGACACATAGTCATACCACCAATGGGATTCCGAAGGGTCTATCCAGAGCGAAGCTGTTTCCGTACCATCGGTAAACAAAACCTCATATTACACTTGCATGAGTATCCAATACCCAAATATATGAGAACTATGCTGTTACGCTTCCATAACATGCACAAGTGTAATACTAGTCTATTCCACATTATCGATGTCCAGTCTCGATAATACTACGACTAGGGATATTTAATGATTAAACCTTAGTGGATTAATATTGTCTCATATATTATTAATCTGGTACTAATCATATGGACTTTTATCATTTATATATCTCAGTAATCCAATTACAAATGATAAAAGAGCAATTTCCTTTGTTACATAGTTAATTTGTACAACAACACAATGTTCTGTATAAATAGTGATGCTATGGGTCATAATTGTCCAATAATCTCCCACTTGGCCTATAGCCAATCACTCAAGTGTATAACACTTGACTATGTACATGTTGCTCAAATTTATGCTGAGAAACAGCTTTCGTCAGCGGATTTTCAAGGTTAACATCTGATGCAATTTATTCGATCAGCACTTCGCCACGATGTATGATCGAACGAATCAGATGAATTAGTCGAAATACATACTTGGATAATTGATGAGACCGTGGTTCCTTAATAGATCCAAAATGCTTCTATTGCTGCCTCAACTGCAACAATGTTCCGCTTTTGTTATTTATTTGGCAACAATATCTTGCTTGGAAGATTTTCAGCTCACTGTTCCATTATTAAAACTAAATATGTTGTTGGGTTCTCAAAGAACCAAGTCCAAGATCATTAAGCATAAAATCATGCGAATACGCAAAGAAGTAGCAGAAATACTTACATTGATCGGATTGGATGTAGATGTAGAGTTCAAAACTTTTCCATTGAGAATTTGCTCCAAGCTCCTCTCTTTGATTTATGTTGAGCTTCCAAGCTTATTGAATGAATTCCAAACTCATGGGAATAGTTTCCCTATCACCTTTGAATGATTCTTTGTGTGCTAGCATCTTAGATTTTTGAATTAAAATCAAAGAAAATGAACCCTAGGTTCACGCCCAAAAGAGAGAAAATTGGCTAATGTTCACGCCAATGAGAGAGAGAGAGGAAGAGTGAATGTGTAACTTGTATTTGATTTTCCAAAAATCAAAACGATATACCAAAATCAAATATTTGGTAAAAGTCCAAACTTGACACTTGTGTAAGAAACAAGTTATCATCACATCACACTAATTCCATCACAAAAAGTGATGAGAAAGACAAGTGATGTGACATATGGGCCACACTTGAATTCAAAATTTGAGTGGGCCCGCAAGTACATTCCGGGCTCGGGTTCGTTAATTCTGAATTAACGAATTTTCCATTGCGACTTAATTAAATCAAATTTAATTAAATAATTATGCCTAGTAAAATTACTATTAAAGTCGCTCGCGAATTAATTCTAACTAATTCGTTCGCCCATTTAAAATCCAATTTTAATTCCGTTATGAAATCTAATTTCATTTAATATATCGAATATATTATTTTAATCGATTAATTCAGAATTAATCGTTCTCTCTCTTCAAATTGAATTTTATCCTAGATAAATTCTTGCCGTAATTAATCCTAGATTAATTTTCTCTCTCTTCTAATTAATCCCAGATTAATTATGTTCGAGTCATACGTCATCAGTGAATCTTCGGGAAGCGACCCATGAGATCTCTAGATATTTTGGTAGTAAATCCGGTTATCGGACTATCCGAATACGTGTGTACCCCGAAAGATATTTTTTACCGATTTACAAGACATGGTTGGCTTCTAGCAAAACACTGTGCCTACCCAATTCTCCAGAAATATTCTTTTCAGGAATATGTATTCTATGTTAGGCGTAGTATATGTAGTATTGCGTATTACAATCCAGTATCGATATCACATGTTAGGACTAGGGATGGAATTGTGTTTGCCCCGTACGAAGCATATATCAGATCTCTGGTAACTAGTCTCTATAATCGGATAATCATGACCTAGTCATATTATCCCGATGACTGCAATACTTAAGAGTACTAGTTCCATATCCTGCATGATTATCATCTCCATATGACTAGAGTGATACTTCCATCTTGACATCACACCCAATACACTACGATTCTCAGTATACCCAGAAGAGGCGTACAAGGAACCTGTTAAAGCCCCGGAAGACCGAAACCAAAGTATACTGATTTTTGCAAGTATTAGCGATGCAAGTCTCAAGTTAAGACCAAATACACCTACCCTGATTCGGATTCCCATAGACATATAGTCATACTACCAATGGGATTCCGAGGGGTCTATCCAGAGCGAAGCTGTTTCCATACCATCGGTAAACAAAACCTCATATTACACTTCATTAGTATCCAATACCCAAATATATGAGAACTATGCCGTTACTCTTCCATAACATGCACACATGTAATACTAGTCTATTCCGCATTATCGATGTCCAGTCTCGATAATACTACGACTAGGGATATTTAATGATTAAACCTTAGTGGATTAATATTGTCTCATATTTTATTAATCTGGTACTAATCATATGGACTTTTATCATTTTTGTATCTCAGTAATCCAATTACAAATAATAAAATAGCAATTTCCTTTGTTACATAGTTAATTTGTACAACAACACAATGTTATGTATAAATGGTGATGCTATGGGTCATAATTGTCCAAAAATCTCCCACTTGGCCTATATCCAATTACTCAAGTGTCTAACACTTGACTATGTACAGGTTGCTCAAATTTATGCTGAGAAACAGCTTTCGTCAGCGAATTTTCAAGGTTATTATCTGATGCAATTTATTCGATCATCACTTCACCACGATGTATGATCGATTGAATCAGATGAATTAGTCGAAGTAGATACTTGGATAATTGATGAGACCGTGGTTCCTTAGCCTGTGCTAGAGCCTAGCTCAGCTGCTAACAGAACTACTCCTAATCCAATTAGGATTATATAGATCCAAAATGCTTCTATTGCTGCCTCAGCTGCAACAATGTTCCGCTTTTGTTATTTATTTGGCAACAGTATCTTGCTTGGATGATTTCCAGCTCACTGTTCCGTTATTCAAACTAAATATGTTGTTGGGTTCTCAAAGAACCAAGTCCAAGATCATTAAGCATAAAATCATGCGAATACGCAAAGAAGTAGCGGAAATACTTACATTGATCGGATTGGATGTAGGTGTAGAGTTCAAAACTTTTCCATTTTTGAAGTTGCTCCAAGCTCCTCTTTTTGATGGATGTTGAGCTTCCAAGCTTGTTGAATGAATTCCAAACTCATGGGAATAGTTTCCCTATCACCTTTGAATGATTCTTTGTGTGCTAGCACCTTAGATTTTTGAATCAAAAATCAAAGAAAATGAACCCTAGGTTCACGCCCAAAGAAGAGAAAATTGGCTAATGTTCACGCCAATGAGAGAGAGAGAGGAAGAGTGAATGTGTAACTTGTATTTGATTTTCCAAAAATCAAAATGATATACCAAAATCAAATATTTGGTAAAAGTCCATCAAACTTGACAGTTGTGTAAGAAACAAGTTATCATCACATCACACTAACTTACATCACAAAAAGTGATGAGAAAGACAAGTGATGTGACATGTGGGCCCCACTTGAATTAAAATTCGAGTTGGCCCGCAAGTACATTCCGGGCTCGGGTTCGTTAATTCCGAATTAACGAATTTTCCATTGCGACTTAATTAAATCAAATTTAATTAAATAATTATGCCTAGTAAAATTATTATTAAAGTCGCTCGCGAATTAATTCTAAATTAATTCGTTCCCCATTTAAAATCCAATTTTAATTCCGTTATGAAATCTAATTTCATTTAATATATCGAATATATTATTTTAATCAATTAATTCAGAATTAATCGTTCTCTCTCTTCAAATTGAATTTTATCTCAGATAAATTTTTACCGTAATTAATCCTAGATTAATTTTCTCTCTCTTCTAATTAATCACAGATTAATTATGTTCGAGTCATACGTCATCGGTGAATCTTCGGGAAGCGACCAATGAGATCTCTGGATATTTTGGCAGTAAATCCGGTTATCGGACTATCCGAATACGTGCGTACCCCGACCATAATTTTTACCGATTTACAAGAAATGGTTGGCTTCTAGCAAAGCACTGTGCCTCCCAATTCTCCAGAAATATTCTTTTAAGGAAATATGTAATCTATTTCAGGCATAGTATATGTAGTATTACATATTACGATCCAGTATCGATATCACTTGTTAGGCCTAGGGCTGGAATTATGTCTGCCCCGTACGAAGCATATATCAGATCTCTGGTAACTAGTCTCTATAATCGGATAATCATGACCTAGTCATATTATCCCGATGACTGCAATACTTAAGAGTACTAGTTCCATATCCTGCATGATCATCATCTCCATATGACTGGAGTGATACTTCCATCGTGACATCACACCCAATACACTACGATTCTCAGTATACCCAGAAGAGGCATACACGGAACCTGTTAAAGCCCCGGACGACCAAAACCAAAGTGTACTGATTGTCGCAAGTATTAGCGATGCAAGTCTCAGGTTAAGACCAAATACACCTACCCTGATTCGGATTCCCGTAGACACATAGTCATACTACCAATGGGATTCCGAGGGGTCTATCCAGAGCGAAGCTGTTTCCGTACCATCGGTAAACAAAACCTCATATTACACTTGCATGAGTATCCACTACCCAAATATATGAGAACTATGCCGTTACACTTCCATAACATTCACAAGTGTAATACTAGTCTATTCCGCATTATCGATGTCCAGTCTCGATAATACTATGACTAGGGATATTTAATGATTAAACCTTAGTGGATTAATATTGTCTCATATCTTATTAATCCGGTACTAATCATATGGACTTTTATCATTTATATATCTCAGTAATCCAATTACAAATGATAAAAGAGCAATTTCCTTTGTTACATAGTTAATTTATACAATAAAACAATGTTCTGTATAAATAGTGATGCTATGGGTCATAATTGTCCAACAATCACCCACTTGGCCTATATCCAATCACTCAAGTGTCCTACACCTGAACTATGTAAGAGTCGCTCAAACTTCTGCTGAGAAATAGCTTTCGTCAGCGGATTTGTAATATTATCATCTGATTCGTTTTATTCGATCATCACATCGCCACGATGAATGATCCGAACGAATCAGATGAATTAGTCGAAGTACATACTTGGATAATTGATGAGACCATGATTCCTTAGCCTGTGATGTAGCCTAGCTCAACTGCTAACAGAACTACTCCTAATCCAATTAGGATTATATAGATCCAAAATGTTTCTTTTGCTGCCTCAGCTGCAGCAATGTTCCGCCTTTTGTTATTTATTCGGCAACAGTATCTTGCTTGGAAGATTTCCAGCTCACTATTCCATTATTTAAACTAAATAGTACCCTTATTGCGACTTACCATTGTTTTTTTCGGTTTGGAGACTTGCAACGGTGAACCCAGTCACTTCAAGTTATCCTTCTCCATAACTTAAGAAAGCATCCTTAGTTCTTCTAAGATACTCAAGGATGTTCTTAACATCAATCCAGTGACTATCACCAGGATTGGCCTAATTGTGACTCCATATATTCAAAGCATATGAGACACCAGGTCACGTACATATATTTCAATGTACGAGTTCTCGGAGAGTGCCAACAACTTTTAGATCTATCCCAGTAGATCCTTATTCCTAGAATAAAGGTTGCCTCTCTCAAGTAGTCTACGGAGAATTTTCATGAGAGCCAAGCTTTCACTAATTATATTATGGGAATGTCATTTCCAAGAAATGATATGTCATCATTATATAGGACAATCATTGTCATTGCGTTCCCACTAACCTTCTTATATACACAAGAATCATCTTTGTTTTGAATTAAATCATATACCATTATGATCTTATCAAAACGTTAGTTCCAAGAACGCAATGCTTGCTTCAATCCATAAATGGATTGATTTAACTTGCAAACCTTGTTCGATTGTTTTGGTATATCAAAACCGTCAGGTTGTTTATAAACATCCTCCAAAAGGTTTCTGTTTAAGGAACGCGATTTTGATGTTCAGCTGTCATATTTCATAAATGAAACATGCAACATTAGCAAGCATTATCCGAATGGATTTAATCATGGCAACGGATAAAAGGTTTTGTTCTAATCGACACCATGTTGATGACGATACATGTTCGCTACAAGCCTAGCTTTGTACGTTTGTATGTTGCCATCCATGTTTGTCTTCCTTGAAGACTCATCTAGTACCAATAGGCACAATGCCTTTCAGTACATCAAGCAGTGTCCAAACTTGGTTGATATACATGGAATCCATTTCGGACTTCATGACACTTTGCCATAAAAGGAGTCAATACCTTGTATCATTTCCTCATACGTATCTGGTTCGTCTTCCTCAATAAAATTGAAATCTACATGAGGTGAGATCAGAAACCCATACCTCCCAGGTTGTTTTCTGACTCTCTCTGACTTACGCAGATCCTGTGTATTTGAAGACTGTAGTACAGTTTCATCCCTGATGAACTATTTGTGTTCCGTTAAGGAATCGGTGCTTGGAATAGTATTACTTCGATTTTCATCGGGTTTTACTTTCCTCCCACTTACCACTGCATATAGGTATTCCTCTTAGGAAAACCGCATGGATAGCAACAATTACATTGTTCCATTGTGAGTTGTATAAGTACTATACTTTGGTTTCCCTAGGACAACCTACAAATTAGGCACTTATCCGATTTTGGTTCTAGTTTGGTATCATCCAAACATTTAGTGTATGCCCAGCATTCCCAAATCTTCAGGAATGAGAAACCCGGTTTCTTTTCTATTCATATCTAATATGATGTCTTTCTAACAGATTTACATGGAACCTTATTCGAAATAAGTAACGCACTGTTTAATGCATATCTTGTGAAGGAAATTTGTAGCTCAGAGCGACTCATCATTAAACTTACCATGTCCAACAAAGTTCGGTTTCTCAGTTCGGACACACCATCAAATTGAGGTGTCCCGGGAGGAGTACATTGTGAAAGAATACCATACTCTTTCTGGTAATCTTGAAACTCATATGTTTAAGTATTTTACACTATGGTCTGACTGTAATGTTTTTAATACTTTTACCGGTCTGTTTCTATCCTTCGTGTCGAAACTCTTTGAATTACTCAAAAGTTTCTGAATTGTGTTTCATAAGATACACATAACTGTAACGCGATGCCACATCCGTAAAGGTTACGAAGTATTCATATCCTTCTCTAGCCTAGCTAGACATGGGCTCACTTACGTTACTATGAACAAGGGCTAACAGATCGGTGGCACTTGCACTTTTACCAAGTAAAAGGTGTTTTAGGCACTTTGCATAATAAACTAGATTTGTAGACAATATTTGAATTAGAATCAAATCCGTCATATTACCCACTCTTCGAAAGTATGGATATACGAGTCTTGTTAATGTGTCCCAGACAGTAATGCCACAAATAAGTCTCATCTGATTAATTCAGTTTGAGCTATTTGTTTGTCATGTGATATGTTTGAGATTCATTTATATTCAAAATATAAATATTGTTATTCAAATCTAATGTGTTTATCTCAATATCATATTTATAAACTACAACACTTAGTGTTCCCGCAATGGGTTAAACTAGATACAGAGATAATGTTCCTAGTCAAACTAGATACATTATAACAGTGTCCTAGTTTAAGTACATGCCTAAAAGGCAGTTCAAAAACTTAGGTTTCTACGGCCAAAACAGCGACTCTCGTCCTGTTTCCGACTCATAGGTCGATCTCATCTGAAGCCAGTCTCCTGCTAATCAGCAGATCCCGCACATCAGTACATATATTTATATACCACATCCAGTATCTAAAATCCAATTTTAAAACCAGAAGTGGACATGTTTATAACAAACATACCTGAAGCTGGACTATTGTCTGTCTTCACTTCCTTCATGTCTGCCTTGTCCATACGGTAGTCATGCTTCCAGTGACCCTATTTGCCACAGTTTAGGCAGACAGCTTGGGATATGTCATTTGTCTTCATAGAAGACTATGATGATTTTGCCTTTGCCCAATTTTAATATCCCTATAAGCCTTCAGCAAAGCCTTGACCTTCTGGGATGTTGAAGTAAGATGCGCATTGCACTTCTTGCCCTTTTGCAAGCTTTGGCTCTGTCTCCTTGACCATAGCCATTAACTCTCCAAGAGTTTTCTATTGCAATTAGTACTTCTAAGATCTAAGAATAGATCTATGAAGATCCTTCAATTTCAATATAATACTATAAGGATCTAATCCTTAGTTCTAATGAAGATATTAAGGAGTAATTGCGGCAAGCATAACAGTTTGAGTACTAAAGTTATCATCACCATGAGTCTTCCAAAGCTCATGCTCCACTATTTGCTCAACTCCAGGCCCAGGCCCGTGATGTCACTCTATCAAATAAAGTAACTTCTCGGTTCCCAGGATTATCCTGAGGTTCTATTCCCAATTTGAAAATTAAAGCCGTAAAGTACATTTATCACCTAGGATTATGTCATTTGACGCTAATCTTTCAATTCATCTTGATTGCTATAGTCCAACTATCCAATCAACGATTTCGGGTACAATCAAATATAATGATTACTATAGTCAAACTATATAATCAACTACAATTAATTGGATATATTCAAATGTATTGATTATCATAATCCAATTACATAACCAACTACAAATGAAGTAGTTTGAATATAGTCAAAGGGTTAAATTAAAACAACAATTAAATATTAGTCCAACTAATATATTAATAATTAATGACGAAAAGATATGAGCGCGTATTGGCAAGTATCTAAATGAAATTGCAAATTCAATACTTGCCTCCCATTATTTTTCGGCGAGCCTCTAACCCTCTGTGGAGTACTCGGGAAACCTAGTTTCCTAGTGGGCTAGGATCCCGTTAAATAACACACAACCTTGACTTTGGCCAATAAATTGTATGAAACTTAACTAGGTAGATCTCTAAGATCAATTGGATCTCATCCAATTCCTAGATCCAGTAAGTGTACTTCCAAGTCCGAAACATATATCCAATATATGCCAATATATCTGATATATTCCCTAACCTTTTTTCCTCTGAATCAACTAAGCTTTGGCTTTGGCTCAACAAGATTAATGAAACCGGTTAAGCGTGACCCATTGACAGTGGGAAAGCTTCGTAATCGAAGCCGATGAACAAGAAGTGACCTTGACTTTGGCCAACAAATCACAACTTGCCAAAAGCGTACGATATGAAATAAAGCCTTCATGATTCAAACACATCCGCGATGGACAAAGGTCTTGACTTTGGACAACAAACCAATGCCAATCTTGGATCTTGAGAGTGAATCACTCAATGGAAGGAAATCGCTTAATATTTATTTAGGGTTTTTCGCGTAATTTGGCAACCAATTATTTATCTTTGATTAGGTCTCATCATACACCCTTAAGCATGCATTCTAAAAGCATAATAAGGCGCGATAAATAAATTAATAATGATATGCGGATGGATATCTCACAAATTGTTCCTAGAAAAAATACCCACTTTCCTCTCCCCGGCTAGCACTATTCTAACTTCTACCCAATTACATAATACTTCTAAAGAAACCTCATTACATTGAGGGGGAATTGGTGAGAAGAGAATTACAAAGAATCGAGAGATAAAGGCTAGACATGCAGGTCCAATTTAATAAATTCTAAATTTATTACAACAATTTCCAAAATTGCCCTCACCCTTCTAATATCCATCCGATATACATTATTCATACAACACATTCATGTATTCACACAAAGCATGTTATTCAATCAATCTAATCCAATTAATTAATCTTTGAATTAAGTGATCATCCAATGTTCAAACAACGATTTGATTTGCGCGAGTCCAACTCGTTTTAAGAATAAGTACTCCTAGTCCGTATTCTTGAATTATATCAAACTACAATTTTAAATCCGATTTAATTTGTATTCAATACTAATTCTTTATTTAATTCCAAATTAAATAATTACACTTTAATAATGTGCCTTTACGACTTAGATTCTAAATCTAATCTTAATGGGTCTCAAAGCCCAATTAAAATCCATTGTCAATTTAATTAAAGTCCAATGGGCTTTCAATTAATTTATTAAGGCAAGGACTTTGGCAACCAAAGCCCAATAAGGAATCACCATTTGCCACAAAATTAATTTTGGCCCATTAGGCCCAATTAATTATTTAAAGGCCCATTTGTTATATTTGGACTTAATGGAATGGTTTAGGCCCAATTTGGATCCAATCCAATTGTCCTAAACCAACTTGGCCCAACCAAGCCCATTAGGCCCAAATACAACAATTTTAGCCCAATTCCAAATTAAGCATAATTAATTAAATTCTAATATTCCAAATTTCACAATTTAATTAATTAAAGTGTATAGCCATAATTAATTATTCAAATTAACATTTCCAAAATACCAATTTACATAATTAATCATGGTTTATTGTTATCAATACATGTCCAGCATTATTGAAACAAAATTACTCATTTACATGCTCTATAGGTCACGGCAATTAAGGGATTTTTATATCTGATTTTGATTTCAATCCAATTAAATCACAAATCAATATATCCAATATATTCTAAACACATCCAATGGCTTAAAATCAAATCACCATGACATTAGGGTTCATGATAAATTTGGCCAAGCCTCAATATTTGGGGAAAATTAATCCAATTAATTTTTTTTATCAAATTGATCATGCATAACTCTAAGTTAACATTATCTAAGCATACTCAAACAAATAATTTGATCAAATCATGCTCAAATCAAAAATACCCAAATTTTAGATTAAGAACCCTAATTCAATTTCATGCTCAAATACGCTCTGATACCATTGTTGGGTTCTCAAAGAACCAAGTCCAAGATCATTAAGCATAAAATCATGCGAATACGTAAAAAAGTAGCGGAAATACTTACATTAATCGGATTGGATGTAGGTGTATAGTTCAAAACGTTTCCTTTGAGAAGTTGCTCCAAGCTCCTCTATTTGATGTATGTTGAGCTTCCAAGCTAGTTGAACGAATTCCAAACTCATAGGAATAGTTTCCTTATCACCTTTGAATGATTTTTTGTGTGCTACCACCTTAGATTTTTGAATAAAAAATCAAAGAAAATGAACCCTAGGTTCACGCCCAATGGAGAGAAAATTTGCTAATGTTCACACCAATTAGAGAGAGAGACGAAGAGTGAATGTGTAACTTGTATTTGATTTTCCAAAAAATCAAAATGATATACCAAAATCAAATATTTGGTAAAAGTCCATCAAACTTGACACTTGTGTAAGAAACAAGTTATAATCACAATACACTAACTTCCATCACAAAAAGTGATGAGAAAGACAAGTGATGTGACATGTGGGCCCCACTTGAATTCAAAATTCAAGTGGGCTCGCAAGTAAATTCCGGGCTCAGGTTCGTTAATTCCGAATTAACGAATTTTCCGTTGCGACTTAATTAAATCAAATTTAATTAAATAATTATGCCTAGCAAAATTACTATTAAAGTCGCTCGCTAATTAATTCTAAATTAATTCGTTCGCCCATTTAAAATCCAATTTTAATTCCGTTATGAAATCTAATTTCATTTAATATATCGAATATATTATTTTAATCGATTAATTCCGAATTAATCATTCTCTCTCTTCTAATTGAATTTTATCCCAAATAAATTCTTACCGTAATTAATCCTAGATTAATTTTCTCTCCTAATTAATCCCAGATTAATTATGTTCGAGTCATACGTCATCAGTGAATCTTCGGGAAATGACCCATGAGATCTCTGAATATGTTAGCAGTAAATCCGGTTATCGGACTATCCGAATGTTGGACAATTATGACCCATATCATCACTATTTGTACAGAACATGGTGTTGTTGTACAAATTAACTGTGTGACAAAGGAAACTGCTCTTTTATCATTTGTAATTGGATTACCGAGATATATAAATGATCAAAGTCCATATGATTAGTACCGGATTAATAAGATATGAGATAATATTAATCTAGTAAGGTTTAATCATTAAATTTCCCTAGTCGTAGTATTATCGAGACTGGACATCGATAATGTGGAGTAGACTAGTATTACACTTGTGTGTGTTATGGAAGAATAACGACATAGTTCTCATATGTTTAAGTATTGGATACTTATGTAAGTGTAATATGAGGTTTTGTTTACCGATGGTACGGAAACAGCTTCCCTCTGGATAGACCCCTCGGAATTCCATTGGTAGTGTGACTATGTGTCTATGGGAATCCGTATTAGGGTAGATGTATTTGGTCTTAACCTGAGACTTGCATCGCTAATACTTGTGATAATCAGTATACTTTGGTTTTGGTCGTCCAGGGCTTTAACAGGTTCTGTGTACGCCTCTTCTGGGTATACTGAGAATCGTAGTGTATTGGGTGTGATGTGAAGATGGAAGTATCACTTCAGTCATATGGAGATGATGATCACGTAGGATACGGAACTGGTACTCTTGTATGCTGCAGCTATCGGGATAATATGACAAGGTCATGATTATCCGATTATAGAGACTAGTTACCTGTGATCCGATATATGCTTCGTACGGGGCAGACACAATTCCAGCCCCAGGCCTAGCATGTCACATTCTGATACTGGATCGTAATACGCAATACTACGTATACTAGGCCTAACAAAGTTTATATATTCATTTACAGAATATTTCTGGAGAATTAGGTAGGCACGGTACTTTCCTAGAAGCCAACCATGTCTTGTAAATCGGTAAGGACGTGGTACTGGGTACACACGTATTTGAATAGTCCGATAACCATATTTACTGCCAACATATCCAGGGATCTCTTGGATCGCTTATCGAAGATTCACCGTTGAGATTTGACTCGAACAGAAAATTAATCTGAGATTAATTATGAGAGAGAAAATTTATCTGGGTTTAATTATGGCAAAAAATTAATCTGGGATTGATTAAATGAGAAAGAATTAATCTGGGATTAATTGCGTCGAGAATTTATTTGGGAATAAATTCATCGAGAATAGAGAACGCGATTAATTTAGAATTAATCGGTAAAGTAAATTTAATAGTTAAATTAGATTTACTATTTAATTTATTTAATTGGGCTAAAATAATATATTAGATATATTAATAGAAATTAAATTTTAACGCATAATTAAAATTGGATTTTAATTCAAGCGAACGAATTAATTTGGAATTAATTTGCGAGAGACTTTCGTAATAATTTTGCTAGGCATTATTTTTTAATTAAATTTGATTTAATTAAGTCGTAACGGAAAATTCCTTTAATTCAGAATTAAACGAACCCGTGCCCGAGCGATGTTAGGTGTTGGATTGTCCGACTTAAATTTGGAATTTAAAGTGGGGCCCACCAACTTACATCAACAAGTCACTTGATTGATGGAAGTGGTTGAGAGCTTTTAAGCTTACTTGTCCAACACACTTTACTTTTTTGGAAAATATATATGCAACTTTTGGATTTGTTTTTGGTAATTGATTTTATAAATAAAAATTGAAAAACATTATTCCATCTTCTCTCTCACCATTGCCGAACACCCTTGTTCTTGGAGGACAAAATTTTATTTCAAAATTTGTTCAAGCTAGCACTTAAAGGAGTGAATCAAGGTGATAGGGAAACTCACCCAAGTGTTGGAAAAACTCAAAGAAAGCTTGGAGCTTCCATTAAATCAAAGAAAAAGTCTTGAAATCATCCAAATCATTGTAATTTTTTTCCGTAAATTTTTTGATTATTCGTATTTTAATCAGTCAGAACAATTCAATTGTTGCTCACCATGTGGTTTTCCTAAAAGGGATACCGATATGCAGTGGTAAGTGGTAGGATAGTAAAACTCGATGAAAATCGGAGTAATACTATTCCAGGCATCGAATCCTAATGGATCACAAAATAGTTCATCAAGGATGAAACTATTACCATTAATCTTTGAATACACAAGAACCGCGTAGGTCGAAGAGAGTCAGACAACAACCTAAGAGGTATAGGTTTCTGATCTCACCTCATGTAGATGTCAATCTTATTGTGGAAAACGAACTGACTACGTATGAGGAAACGATACAAGGTATCGACTCATTTTATGGCAAAGTGTCATAAAGTCCGAAATGGATTCCATTTATATCAACCAAGTTTGGATACTAGTTGATGTACCAAACAACATTGTGCCTATTAGTGAGTCTTCAAGGAAGACATACATGGATGGCAATATACAAATGTACACAGCTATGCTTGTAGAGAAAGGATATCGTCAACGAAGAAATTTTTTCACCCGTTGCCAGGATTAAATCCATTCGGATAATGCTTGCTAATGCTGCATAATTTTTTTATGAAATATGGCAGTTGAACGTCAAAATCGCTTTCCTTAAACGGAAACCTTTAGGAGGATGTTTACAACATCCTGACGGTTTTGTCGTGCCAGAACATGCAAACAATTTTTGCAAGTTAAATCGATCCATTTATAGATTGAAGCAAGCATTGTGTTCTTGGAACCAACGTTTTGATGATATCATAATGGTATATGACTTCATTCAAAACGATAATGATTCTGGTGTATATAAGGAGGTTAGTGGGAGCGCCCTAACAATGATTGTCCTATAAGATGATGATGTATTGCTTCACAGCAATAACATTCCCATATTAACAATCGGTGAAAGCTTGGCTTTCATTAAAATTCTCCATGGAATACTTGGGAGAGGCAACTTTTATTCTAGGAATAAGGATCTACTGGATAGATCTAAAAGTTGTTGGCACTCTCCGAGAACTCGTACATTGAAAGATATGTACGTGACCTGGTGTCTCATATGCTTTGAGCATATGGAGTCACAATCAAGCCGATCCAGGTGATAGTCACTGGATTGATGTTAAGAATATCCTTGAGTATCTTAGACAAACTAAGGATGCGTTCTTAATTAATGGAGAAAGAGAACTTGAAATGACTGGGTTCACCGCTGTAAGTTTCCAAACCGACAAAGATGACTGTAAGTTATAATAAGGGTACGTATATAGTCTGAATAACGAAACAGTGAGCTGGAAATCTTCCAAGCAAGATATTATTGCCAAATAAACAACAAAAGCGGAACATTGCTGCAGCTGAGGCAGCAAAAGAAGCATTTTGGATTTATAAAATTTCTAATTGGATTAGAAGTAGTTCTGTTAGCAGCTGAGCTAGGCTACAACGCAGGCTAAAGAACCGCGGTCTCATCAAAGATCCAAGTATGTACTTCGACTATTTCATCTGATTCGTGAGATCATAAATCGTGGTGCTGTAATGATCAAATAAATCACATCAGATGATAACATTGCAAATCCGCTGATGAAATCTGTTTCTCAGCAGAAATTTGAGCGACCCGTACATAGTTCAGGTGTAGGACACTTGAGTGATTGGCTATAGGCCAAGTGGGAGATTGTTGGACAATTATGACCCATAGCATCACTATTTGTACATAACATTGTGGTGTTATACAAATTATTGTGTGACAAAGGAAACTGCTCTTTTATCATTTGTAATTGGATTACCGAGATATATAAATGATAGAAGTGTTGGTTTATTCTAAGGTCCCAAGATCAAACAAGTCATGAAAACATGCGTGAACACATCAACGGAGGTAGCGGAATACTCACATTGATCGGTTGAGTCGATTTGGAGATGAATGAAGTCCAAAATGCCACTGCCATTCACGCCAAACTGCTGCAGTTCACTGCCCTGCAAAACAGAAATTTGAGTGAAGAAACGGAGCTCCTAGCTTCGTCGGATGGATCCCGTCTCATGGGGGAACCTCCCTACCACCTTCGCAAGACTCGTAGTGTGCTAGCACTTGCGGTTTTCACCATGAAAACCCAACTCTTGGCTTCCCTTGCTCACGGTTTTTGGCTTCCAAAACCAGTCCAAAGTTTCTGTTTTGGGCGTGAGAGAGAGGAGAGAAATGAGAGAGATGAAATTGTGTTAAGTTAAATGATTTACCAAAAATCAATTTATATTTATGCCATAATGTTTATTAAATAAATAATAAACTTATGACACAAAACATGCAATGGCTTAGAGTGTCAAACACTCAAACTCCATGCAAGACCATTGAGTGTATTGTACACTATCACCATGCAATGCATTAGAATAAAATAATGCATAAAGTGACATGTGTCATGTGGGCCCCACACGTTTCCAAATGAAAGTGGGCCCACGTGTACTCACGCGTTCGGGTTCGATATTTCCGAAATACCGAGCTTACGTCGCGACGTTAATCAAATCGAATAATTACGGTTAGCGAAATTATTATTTACGTCGCTAACGAATTAATTCTAAATTAACTCGTTTGCCCGAATTAAAATCTAATTTTAATTCCGCGTCGAAATCTAATTTCGTTTAATATATCGAATATATTAATTTACCGATTAATTCCAAATTAATCGTTATCTCTCTCTAGACGATATTTTATCCTGGATAAGATATCTCCGTAATTAATCCTAGATTAATTTTCTCTCTCTTCTATATAATCCCAGATTATTCAAGAGTGCGAGTTGTGCGTCATCGGTGGATTATCGGGAAGCGACCCATGAGATCCCCGGATAATCTGGCAGTAAATACGGTCGTCGGAGTATCTGAATCACGTACGTACCAAGTACTACGTTCTACCGATTTACGAGACAAGGTCGACTCCTAGCAAAGCACCAAGTCTTACCAAGTTCTCCGGACATATTCATCAAAGAATATCAAAGATTGTATCAAGCGTAGTATACAATTGTATTGTGCATATCGCCCCAGTATCGGATAATCACGTGCTAGGGCTGGGGCTGGATAAGTGTCTGCCCCGTCCGAAACACATATCGGATGTCTGGTAACTAGTCTCTATAATCGGATATTCATGACCTGGTCATAATATCACGATTGGATGCGCATCACTTAAGAGCACTAATACCGTATCCTGCGTGACATCATCTCCATTATGACTGGAGTGACACTTCCGTCTTGACATCACATCCAATACACTACGATTCCTGATAAACCCAGAAGAGGTGAACACAGAACCAGTTAAGATCCCCCACCACCAAAACCAAAGTTTACCGATTGTCGTAAGTATTAGCGATGTAAGTCTCAGGTTAAGACTATACACACCTACCTTGATTTCTGCCTCCCATAGACACCTAGTCATAATACCAATGGGATTCCGAAGGGTCTATCCAGAGCGAAGCTGTTTCCCGTACCATCGGTGAAACACGACCTCCTATCGCACTTGCACAAGTATCCAATACTTATATATATGAGAACTATGCCGTTGTGCCCTCACAACGCGCACAAGTGCAACACTAGCCTATTCCGCATTATCGATGTCCAGTCTCGATAATACTACGGCTAGGGATATTTAATGATTAATCCTTCGTGGACTGATACTGTCTCATATCATCTCAATCCAGGAACTAATCATAGGGACCTCTCTTCATTTATATATCTATGGTGATCTAATCACAATGACGAGAGTGCAATTTCCTTGTTACATAGTTAATTTGCTACAGCAACACAATGTTCTGTGCAAATAGTGACACTATGGGTCATATTATCCAACAATCTCCCACTTGGCACATAGCCAGTCACTCGAGTGTCCTACACCCGAACTATGTAAGGTTCGCTCAAATTGCTGAGGAAAGGTTTTCGTCAGCGGATTTGTTCGATTATCATTTGACGCGATTTACACGATCATCACATCGCCACGATGTATGATCCGAACGAATCAGATGATATAGAAGTATATATCTGGATCATTGATGAGACCTTTAATTCCTTAGCCTGTGCTGACACCTAGCTCAGCTGCTAACAGAACTATATCTAATCTAATTAGATTTACTTTCGATCCAAATGGCTTCTATTGCTGCCTCAGCTGCAGCAATAATCCGCATTTGTTGTTTATTCGGCAACAGTTATCTTGCTTGGAAGATTTCCAGCTCACTGTCCCGTTATTCAAACTTTATAGTACCACAGTATTTAACTGTTTGGAAACTTGCAGCAGTGATCCCAGTCACTTCAAGTTCTCCTTCTCCATAGTTTAAGATAGCATCTTTAGTTCTCTGAGATACTAACAGATGTTCTTAACTTCAATCCTAGTGACTGTCACTTGGATTGACCTGATTGTGACTCCATATGCTTGAAGCGTATGAGACACCAATACAAGTACATTTTAAATGTACAATTTCCAGAGAGTGTTAACAACTCCAAATCTATCCCAGTAGATTTTATTCCTCTAATAAAGGTTGTTATCTCCCAGAATTCTACGGAGAATTTCTATTGAAAGCCAAGCTTTCAACAATAGCTTTATGGGAATTTTACTGTCAGTGCGCTCTCCCACTAACCTCCTTATATACACAAGAATTATTTCGTTTTGAGTCAAATCATAAACCATTATGATTATTTCAAAACGACAGTTCCAAGAACCTTATGCTTGCATCAATCCAAACATGGATCGAATAACCCGCAAACCTGGTTTGTGGTTATACAAAATCGTCAGGATGTTGTAAACATCCTCCAAAAGGTTTCCTTTTCAGGAAAGCGATTTTGATTTGTAACTGACTATTTCATAAATGAAATATACAGTTATCAACAAGCATCTTCAAAATGGATTTACCATGGCAACAGGTAAAAAGGTTGAACCGTTATTAACACAATGTTGATAACGATACCTTTCCGTCAAAACCTTAGGTTTGCACGTTGGTATGTTGCCTTCCATGTATGTCTTCCTTGAAGACGTTTAATGTACCAAAGGCACAACGCCTTGTGGTACAACAACTAGTATCCAAACATAGTTGTTATACATGGAATCCATTTCGGACTCATGGCACTTGCCATAACAGGGAGTCGATACCTCGTATCACTTCCTCATAAACGTAGTCGGTTGGTACACCACCATAAGATTGACATCTTTATGGGGCGAGATCAGAAACCCATACCCTAGGTTGTTTTCTGACTCTATCCGATCTACTAGTTTCTTGTGTATATGAAGATTAATGGTATAGTTTCATCATAGATGAACTATTTGTGTTCCATTAAGGACTTCGTGCCTTGAACAGTATTACTCCGATTTTCATCGAGTATCACTATCCTCCCACTGACCACTGCATATCGGTATTCCTCTCAGGAAAACCGCATGGTGAGCAACAATATATTGTTCTCATGTGGGATTTATACAAGTACTATATTTAAGGTTTCCCTTAGGATAACCTATATTGGCACTTATCCAATTTGGGTCCTTAGTTTGGTATCATCCAAACGCTATGCCTGGCATACCCAAATTATCAGGAATGAGAAACCTCGTTTCTTCCCTGTTCATATCCTATATGATATCTGTCAAACAGATTTATATGGAACCTATTCTAAATAAGTTTTGCACTGTTAATACATATCCTGTTGAGGAAATAGTAGCTCAGAGCGACTCGTGATAAACCTTATCATGTCCAACAAAATTCGGTTTTAGTTCGGACACACCGTCTAACTGACGTGTCTCGGAGGAGTCCTCATCTGAAAGAATACCATACTCTTTCATGTACGTATGAAACTTACTGCTTAAGTATTTTCCATTACGGTATTACCGTGGCGGAATAATACTATAGCCGATCTGTTTTTCTACTTCGTGTCGAAACTATAAAGTTTCTGATCTGTGTTCTTCAAAAGAAACACATAACCATAACGTGATGTCACATCCGTTAAGGTCACGAAATATTCATGTTCACATCTAGCCTAGCTAGATATGGGCCCACTTAATTCATCCATGAATAGGGCTAACAGATCGGTGGCCCTTTTACTATTACCAAGTAAATAGTATTTTAGGTATCTTACCTAATAAACTAGATTCGTAGACCTTATTTGAATAGTCAAATCAGTCCTAGTACCCACTCTTAAAAAGTGTGGATATACGAGTCTTCTTTAATTGTGTCCTAGACAACAAGCCACAAATATAAGTCTCATTGATCAATGATCAAATCAATTTGAGCTATTTATTTGTCATTTTATATGTTTGAGATTTTATTATATTCAAAATATAAATTCTGTTATTTACACCCAATGTATTTATCTCAGTATCATCTTTATATATTGAAACACTTTAGTGTTCTAGAATATAAAGGTTTTATCAATGGATTAAACACTGATATAGAGATAATGTCTCTAGTTAAACTAGTTACATTATAACATTCCTAATTTAAGTACATACCCAAAGGGTAGTTCCTAAATTTAGGTATCTACGGTCGAAACAGCGACTTTCGTCCCGTTTCCAATTCGCAGAGAAATCTCGGCTTGAAGCCAGTATCCAGCTCACAGCGGATTCTGAACGTCAATACATATGTATTATGTACCACACTAAGTATTTAAATCAATTTCAATACTAGTAGTAGTGAACATAACTTTGACAAATATTTTGAAGTTAGAGCCTCGCCCTATCTTTAATTCCTTCGTGTCTTCCATATCCAAATGGTAGTCACTTTGGGATATGTCAATTATCCTTCAATATTTCACAAACTTTTGGCCAAGCCTTGGGTTTCGGAATATCGAAACGATGTGCACCTTGTGCTACATGCCCAATTGCAAACTTTGACTTTCTCCACTAGAATAGTCAATTAATTATCCAAGAATTATTAATTGCAATTTTAATACTTTTAAATCTAAAGATAGATTTATTGTAAGTATATTAATTAAGCACTAAAGTCATCATCACATAAATCTTCCAAAGACTTTAAGCTCTACTATTTGCTTAATTTTGGGCTTAGTCATAATAAGTTATTTTATCAAATAAATTAACCTATTATTAATTCCCAATTGAAAATTAAATCATTTAAAACATTTAATCCAAGGATTATATATTATTTAAAAATATTCAAACCTTTCAATTCTTCACTTGATTTTAATAGTCCAACTATTTAATCAATTTATTAAGGTACTATTTTTATAATGATTACAATACCCAATTATTTAATCAACTATAATTTTAATATTGATTACTATAATCCAATTATAAAATCAACTATCATTTAATTCAATTATATTGATTACTATAATCCAATTATAAATCAACTATATATTGAATGAGTTTGTATATAGTCCAACTATATATATTTTTAAAACAACATAAAATATTAGTCCGACTAATACTTTTAATTAATACGACGAGTAAAATATAAATGAGCGTGTTTAGCGAGTAATTGAACGAATGTTGCAAATTCAATACTTGCCTCCCACTATTTTTCGTCGAGCCTCTAACCCTCTGTGGAGTACTCGGGAAACCGTGTTTCCTAGTGGGCTAGGATCCTATTAAATAACACCAAACCCTGACTTTGGCCAATAAAAACTGTATGCTATTTAACTAGGTAGATATCACAGATCAATTGGATCTCATCCAATTCCTAGATCCGGTTAGGTGGACATCCAAGTCCGAAACATATGTATAATGTCAATGTATCTAATACATTTTCCTAACCATATCCTCCAAATCATCTAGGCCTTGGCTTTGGCCAAAAAACAAACCTAATGATTCCAGTTAAGCGGGACCCATTGACGAGGAAAGTTTTGTAATCAATGTCATTGGACAAAAAGTGATCTTGACTTTGGACAATAAAACTCACGATTTGGACAAGACACCGATATGCAACAACACCTCATGATTCAAGTACATCCTTGATTGACAAAGGTCTTGACTTTGGTCAAAACAAACCAATGCCAACTTCGGATCTTGAACAAGAATCATTCAATGGAAGGATATTTGCTTAATATAGATTGAAGGGATTTTTCGCGTGCAAATTGGCTACCAATTTAATCATCATCATACACCCTTAAACGTGCATTCTAAATACATAATAAAGCGAGTATGAAAAAAATAATAATGATATGATGCGGATGGATACTTACACATTGATCCTAGATCAAATCTCTCCCTTTCTCACTCAAGCTAGCACTTTGTACTTCTTCTACTTCTACCCTTACACTACACTTCTAAAGAAACCTCATATACAAGAGGGGAATAGGTGAGAAGAGAATACAAAAGAAAAGAAGGTGATAAGGCTGGACACGCAGGTCCAATTTAATAAATCGAATTTATTACAACAATTTCTAAAATTGCCCACCCGACTAATATCCATCCGATATACATTATTCATTCAACACAACCATGTATTCACACACATAAGCATGCTATCAATCAATCTAATCAAATTAATTAATCTGATAATTAAGTGATCATCCAATGTTCAAACAACGATTGGATTTTGTTCGAGTCAAACTCGTTTTTGCAAATAAGTACTAAAGTACGAATTCATGAATTAAATTAAACTACATCATTAAATCTAATTTAACGTGTATTTAATACTAATTCACTATTCAATTCCAAATTAAATATTACACTTTTATTTAATAAACCTTTTACGATTTAAATTCCAAATTCAATCGCGTCGGGACTCAAAGTCCGATTAACGTCCAACGTCAATTTAATTTAAGTCTAATGGGCTTCAATTAATTTCTTTAGGCATGGGCTTCGGCAACCAAAGCCCAATAGTGGAATCACCCAAAATGCCTTAGAAATCAATTTCGGCCCATTAGGCCCAATTAAACATTAAAGGTTCATTAGTCGCAATTGGGCTTTATGGTTAAGGTTTTGGGCCCCAATTGGATCCAATCCACTTGGCCTAACCCAAACTTGATAAATCAAGCCCAAAAGGCCCAATTATAACAATTCAAGCCCAAATCCAATTTAAGCCTAAATAATTAAATTACAAAATCCAATTACGCAATTAATTACCTAAAGTGCATTACATGATTAATCGACTAAATCAATATTTTCGAAACACTAAATTAGTCCAATTAATCATACTCAATTCATTATCACATGTCAAACACACATAATGAAAAATCAAACCCATTTACATGCTTTTAAGTACTCGGCCAAGGAGGGATTTTGTGTCCGATTTGGTTCCGATCCAATCGAACCTACAATCGACATTAAATCACCATCCAATTTGATTTTATACACATCCAATGTCACAAAACCAAAAACACCAAGACATTAGGGCAAAGCACCATTCGGCCAACATATAGAATTTAGGGTTTTTGTTCAATTTAAAATTAAATCCAATTCAATCTTAAATTAACATCATCCTACTCCATTACAACTCATCCAATGAATTAATAATGAAAAAATCCAAGATCCCAAAATCCTACACACATTCGGCCAGGTGTTAATTTTGGGGAAAATAATTCCAAATCATTTTTCATGAAATTAGTCCAACCAAAATGAATTTAAACATGTTATAAGCATACTCAAACAAACAATTTATTCAAATCATGCTCAACAAACATTTACCCAAATTTTAAGCCCTACATTTTTCATGCTTGCAACATTAGCTCTGATACCATTGTTGGTTTATTCTAAGGTCCCAAGATCAAACAAGTCATGAAAACATGCGTGAACACATCAACGGAGGTGCGGTAGCGGAATACTCATATTGATCGGTTGAGTCGATTTGGAGATGAATGAAGTCCCAAATGCCACTGCCATTCACGCCAAACTGCTGCAGTTCACTGCCCTGCAAAACAGAAATTTGAGTGAAGAAACGGAGCTCCTAGCTTCGTCGGATGGATCCCGTCTCATGGGGGAACCTCCCTACCACCTTCGCAAGACTCGTGTGTGCTAGCACTTGCGGTTTTCACCATGATGAAAACCCAACTCTTGGCTTCCCTTGCTCACGGTTTTTGGCTTCCAAAACCAGTCCAAAGTTTCTGTTTTGGGCGTGAGAAGAGAGAGAAATGAGAGAGATGAAATTGTGTTAAGTTAAATGATTTACCAAAAATCAATTTATATTTATGCCATAATGTTTATTAAATAAATAATAAACTTATGACACAAAACATGCAATGGCTTAGAGTGTCAAACACTCCAACTCCATGTAAGACCATTGAGTGTATTATACACTATCACCATGCAATGCATTAGAATAAAATAATGCATAAAGTGACATGTGTCATGTGGGCCCCACACGTTTCCAAATGAAAGTGGGCCCACGTGTACTCACGCGTTCGGGTTCGATATTTCCGAAATACCGAGCTTACGTCGCGACGTTAATCAAATCGAATAATTGCGGTTAGCGAAATTATTATTTACGTCGCTAACGAATTAATTCTAAATTAACTCGTTTGTCCGAATTAAAATCTAATTTTAATTCCACATCGAAATCTAATTTCGTTTAATATATCGAATATATTAATTTACCGATTAATTCCAAATTAATCGTTATCTCTCTCTAGACGATATTTTATCCTCGATAAGATATCTCCGTAATTAATCCTAGATTAATTTTCTCTCTCTTCTATATAATCCCAGATTATTCAAGAGTGCGAGTTGTGCGTCATCGGTGGATTATCGGGAAGCGACCCATGAGATCCCCGGATAATCTGGCAGTAAATACGGTCGTCGGAGTATCTGAATCATGTACGTACCAAGTACTACGTTCTACCGATTTACGAGACAAGGTCGACTCCTAGCAAAGCACCAAGTTTTCCCAAGTTCTCCCGACATATTCATCAAAGAATATCAAAGATTGTATCAAGCGTAGTATACAATTGTATTGTGCATATCGGCCCAGTATCAGATAATCACGTGCTAGGGCTGGGGCTGGATAATTGTCTGCCCCGTCCGAAACACATATCGGATGTCTGGTAACTAGTCTCTATAATCGGATATTCATGACCTGGTCATAATATCACGATTGGATGCGCATCACTTAAGAGCACTAATACCGTATCCTGCGTGACATCATCTCCATTATGACTGGAGTGACACTTCCGTCTTGACATCACATCCAATACACTACGATTCCTGATAAACCCAGAAGAGGTGAACACAGAACCAGTTAAGATCCCCCACCACCAAAACCAAAGTTACCGATTGTCGTAAGTATTAGCGATGTAAGTCTCAGGTTAAGACTATACACACCTACCTTGATTCGGCCTCCCATAGACACCTAGTCATAATACCAATGGGATTCCGAAGGGTCTATCCAGAGCGAAGCTGTTTCCCGTACCATCGGTGAAACACGACCTCCTATCGCACTTGCACAAGTATCCAATACTTATATATATGAGAACTATGCCGTTGTGCCCTCACAACGCGCACAAGTGCAACACTAGCCTATTCCGCATTATCGATGTCCAGTCTCGATAATACTACGGCTAGGGATATTTAATGATTAATCCTTCGTGGACTGATACTGTCTCATATCATCTCAATCCAGGAACTAATCATAGGGACCTCTCTTCATTTATATATCTATGGTGATCTAATCACAAATGACGAGAGTGCAATTTCCTTGTTACATAGTTAATTTGCTACAACAACACAATGTTCTGTGCAAATAGTGATGCTATGGGTCATATTATCCAACAAGAAGTCCATATGATTAGTACCAGATTAATAAGATATGAGACAATATTAATCCACTAAGGTTTAATCATTAAATATCCCTAGTCGTAGTATTATCGAGACTGGACATCGATAATGCGAAATATACAAGTATTACACTTGTGCGTGTTATGGAAGCATAACGACATAGTTCTCATATGTTTAAGTATTGGATACTTATGCAAGTGTAATAGGAGGTTGTGTTTACCGATGGTACGGAAACAGCTTCGCTCTGGATAGACCCCTCAGAATCCCATTGGTAGTGTTACTTTGTGTCTATGGGAATCCGTATCAGGGTAGGTGTATTTGGTCTTAACATGAGACTTGCATCGCTAATACTTGCGATAATCAGTATACTTTGGTTTTAGTCGTCCAGGGCTTTAACAGGTTCTGTGTAAGCCTCTTCTGAGTATACTGAAAATCCCAGTGTATTGGGTGTGATGTCAAGATGGAAGTATCACTTTAGTCATATGGAGATGATGATCACGCAGGATACGGAACTGGTACTCTTGTATGCTACAGCTATTGGGATAATATGACAAGGTCATAATTATCCGATTATAGAGACTAGTTACATGTGATCCGATATATGCTTCGTATGAGGCAGACACAATTTCTGCCCCAGGCCTAGCATGTGACATTCTGATACTGGATCGTAATACTCAATTCTACGTATACTACGCCTGACAAAGATTACATATTCGTTTACATAATATTTCTGGAGAATTGAGTAGGCACGGTACTTTGCTAGAAGCCAACCATGTCTTGTAAATCGGTAAGGACGTGGTACTAGGTATGCACGTATTCAGATAGTCCGATAACCGTATTTACTGCCAAATATCCAGGGATCTCTTGGGTCGCTTCTCGAAGATTCACCGTTGAGATTTGACTCGAACATAAAATTAATCTGGGATTAATTATGAGAGAGAAAATTAATATGGGATTAATTACGGCAATAAATTAATCTAGTATTGATTAAATGAGAAAGAATTAATCTAGAATTAATTGCGTCGAGAATTTATCAGGGAATAAATTCATCGAGAAGAGAGAACACGATTAATTTAGAATTAATCGGTAAAGTAAATTTAATAGTTAAATTACCTTTTACTATTTAATTGGGCTAAAATAATATATTAGATATATTAATTGAAATTAGATTTCAATGCAGAATTAAAATTGGATTTTAATTCAAGCGAACGAATTAATTCGCGAGCGACTTTCGTAATAATTTTGCTAGCCATTATTATTTAATTAATTGGATTTGATTAAGTCGCAACGGAAAATTCCTTGAATTTAATTCAATTAAACGAACCTGGGCCCGAGCGAAGTTGCGTGTTGGATTGTCCGACTTAAATTTGGAATTTAAAGTGGGGCCCACCAACTTACATCAACAAGTCCCTTGATTGATGGAAGTGGTTGGAAGCTTTTAAAGCTTACTTGTCCAACACACTTTACTTTTTTGGAAAATATAAATGCAACTTTTGGATTTGTTTTTGGTAATTGATTTTAGAAATCAAAATTGAAAAACACTATTCCCTCTTCTCTCTCACCATTGCCGAACACCCTTGTTCTTGGAGGACAAAATTTTCTTTCAATATTTGATCAAGCTAGCACTTAAATGAGTGAATCAAGGTGATAGGGAAACTCACCTAAGTGTTGGAAACACTCAAAGAAAGCTTGGAGCTTCCATTAAATCAAAGAAAAAGTCTTGAAATCATCCAAATCATTGGAAGTTTTTTCCGTAAACTTTTTGATTATTCGCACTTTAATCATGCTTAGTGAATCTTGTGGCATGTCTTGGAGACTAAAACCAAAAACGTGCGTACCCCGTACCACATTTTTTACCGATTTACAAGACATGGTCGGCTTCTAGCAAAGCACCGTGCCTACCCAATTCTCCAGAAATATTCTTTTAAGGAATATGTAATCTATGTCAGGCGTAGTATACATAGTATTGCGTATTACGATCCATTATCGATATCACATGCTAGGCCAAGGACTGGAATTATGTCTGCCCCGTACGAAGCATATATCGGATCTCTGGTAACTAGTCTCTATAATCGGATAATCATGACCTAGTCATATTATCCCGATGACTGCAGTACTTAAGAGTACTAGTTCCGTATCTTGCATGATCATCATGTCCATATGACTGGAGTTATACTTCCATCTTGACATCACACCCAATACACTACGATTCTCAGTATACCCAGAAGAGGCGTACACAGAACCTGTTAAAGCCCCGGACTACCAAAACCAAAGTATACTGATTTTCGTAAGTATTAGCGATGCAAGTCTCAGGTTAAGACCAAATACACCTACCCTGATTCAGATTCCCATAGACACATAGTCACACTACCAATGGGATTCCGATGGGTCTATCCAGAGCGAAGCTGTTTCTGTACCATCCGTATCTATTCCGCATTATCGATGTCCAGTCTCGATAATACTACGACTATGGATATTTAATGATTAAACCTTAGTGGATTAATATATTTTAAGAACACATCCTTAGTTCGTCTAAGACTTAAGGGTTCTTAACATCAATCCAGTGACCACCACCTGGATTGGCCTGATTGTGACTCAATATGCTCAAAGCATATGGGACACCAGGTCACATACATAACAAGACGTACGAACACTAAGAAAGTGTCAGCAGCTTTCTAGATCTATCCCAGTAGATCTTTATTCTTAGAATAAAGCCTGCTTCTCCCAGGTATTCTATGGAGAATTTTAATGAAAGCCCAGCTTTCACTGATTATATCATTGGAAGTTTATTGCTAAGAAGTAATACATCATCAACTTGTAGGACATTCATTGTCAGTGCGCTCCCACTAACCTTCTTATATACACAAGAATCATATTCGTTTTGAATGAAATCATATACCCTTATGATCTCATCAAAACGTTGGTTCCAAGAACACAATGCTTGCTTCAATCCATAAATGGATTGATTAACTTACAAACCTTGTTTGCATGTTTTGGCACAACAAAACCGTCAGGATGTTGTAAACATCTCCAAAAGGTATCCGTTAAGGAAAGCGATTTTGACGTCCATTTGCTATATCTCATAAATGAAATATGCAGCTTAGCAAGCATTATCCAATGGATTTAATCATGGCAACAGGTGAAAAAATTTCACCGTAGTCGACACTATGTCGTTGATGATATCCTTTCTCTACAAGCCTAGCTGTGTACATTGTATTTTGCCATCCATGTATGTCTTCCTTGAAGACTCATTTAGTACCAATAGGCACAATGCCTTCTGGTACATCAACTAGTGTCCAAACTTAGTTGGTATACATGGAATCCATTTCGGGCTTCATGGCACTTTGCCATAAAATGAGTCGAAACCTTGTATCACTTCCTCATACGTAGCCGGTTCGTCTTCCTCAATAAGATTGATATCTACATGAGGTGAGATCAGAAACCCATACCTCCCAGGTTATTTTCTCACTCTCTCCGACCTACGTGGTTCTTGTGTATTCGAAGATTATTGGTATAGTTTAATCCTTGATGAACTGTTGGTGTTCCGTGAGGATTCGGTGCCTAGAATATTATTACTCCGATTTTCATCGAGTTTTACTTTCCTCCCACTTACCACTGTATATATGTATTCCTCTTAGGAAAACCGCATGGAGAGCAACAATTACATTGTTCTCTTGTGAGTTGTATAAGTATTATACTTTGTTTTCCATAAGACAACCTACAAATAGGAACTTATCCAATTTGGGTTCTAGTTTGGCACCATCCAAACATTTAGCGTATGCCCATCATTCCCAAATCTTCAAGAATGAGAAACCCATTTTCTTTCCTGCTCATATCTAATATGATGTCTGTCTAACAGATTTTCATGGAACCTTATTCAAAATAAGTATTGCACTGTTTAATGCGTATCCTCAGAAGGAAATTAGTAGCTCAGAGCGATGCATCATTAACCTTACCATGTCCAATAAAGTCTGGTTTCTCTTATCAGACACCGTCAATTTGAGGTGTTCCGGGAGGAGTCCACTATGAAAGAATACCATACTCTTTCAAGTAATCTTTGGACTAATGGGATCGTTTCAAAGGCCGTACAGGAAGGAGGCAGTCATGTTTTGGGAATTATCCCAAAACCCTTAGCTGAGGCAAATCTTATTGAACCATCAAACGGAGAGGAACTGATCGTGCCAGAGAAATGGGTTCGTGTCAAAACCTTTAAAAGAACTCATCTTCACTGCCAGAACTGCTCCAGATCTAATTGACCAACTCTTAGCCTATGAACCACAAGTTGACCATATCATTTCAAAGATAAATTGGTCTGAGGATGATTGTTGTAAGAGGCGTCGGATTAATCTGGATCTTAACCTTAATATCCTGTAGAATTTCAGCTAACCATGTATTATCTTCTAAACTCTTCTTCTACTGTTTAAGACATTGGGGACAATGTCTCATTTAGGTTTGGGGGAGGGAATTAGTTGATCAGTACTTTGTTTTTTTTTTAGTCTGTGTGTTGTTTTTATTTGTAGTCCAAAATTTTTCGAAAAATACAAAAAAATTTTAAAATTTTTCAAAAATTACAGAAATATTTTGTGCTTTTGTGTTTTTATTTTGACTAAAAAGGTGAAATTGGTAAGAGATAGTTGTGTAAGGAATTTCCACTCCTGAGACGTATCTCAAACAATTTCTGAAACAAGTTAGTTGTTGTTTATTTCATTTTAATTATTTAATTTGTAAATTCTCCATTAAACAGACTAAAATGGATCTTCATATGCTCAATTAGCAGATATTATCAACATGCATTGTAACATACGGACATGAGCTAAAATTGAAAAGTTTGTAATATTCAGTGCTCAAGTTTAATTTGAGGAAACATCTCAAAAGTGATGGAGTAAAAAAAACCAAAAAAAAAATGTCTGAGATCCGAGTTATTAGTCTGTAAGGGTATTTTAACACCTAGTGCCCTAAAGCCAAATGGTTTGGGAGTCACTGAGCCAAAGCTCGCTACATGGATCAAGGATGTCGTAAAAAATATATATATATATATCTGAAGTATGAATAATTAAGTCAGTAGGGGTGTCTTAACACCTGG
Organism: Zanthoxylum bungeanum; assembly: GCA_019454045.1. Taxonomy (NCBI): domain Eukaryota; kingdom Viridiplantae; phylum Streptophyta; class Magnoliopsida; order Sapindales; family Rutaceae; genus Zanthoxylum; species Zanthoxylum bungeanum. Next base: position 28,216 of record SKCR01033499.1, on the reverse strand, counting down.
TGCCCTAAAGCCAACTGGTTTGGGAGCCACCGACCCAAAACTCGTTACATAGATGGAAGATATTGTATATAAATAAAAAAAATCAAAAATCAAATAAAACAATCAGAAAATTGAGAAAAATTATTCCATTGCTACAAAAAGGTGTGAATTCTGATAAATCTTTAGGACAAAAATATTACGCTCTTACGAACTGCACTTATGACTGTTGTGGGAAAAAATGAGTTGTTTAATATTTTGTTGGCTGTGTATATGGATAATGGTAAATATAATCAGAGAATTTACTTATTCAGTAATTTAGAAAGAAAGAAAACAACTAGTAACTTGGAGTATAAATTTCATCTAATTAGTCATTAACTTCTTTATTCTCTTTTCGCTTGTCTTTTTGCTTCTGTGTGCATTAGTTTCACTACCTTTTTACTTTTGTAAAATGCTTGTGGGTATCATTGCTGTAAACCCTCAAGAGACTACAACTCGTCCACTAGGGACACCTAGGGGTTTAAAGGCTTGTTGCATACGATAAATGCAACCGTGATCCCTACGAAAGTGGCTTAGTTAAATTTTATTTTTAAGATGTTTATGTTATTTTATTCTGTGTTTTGCTCGACGACTAGCAAAATGTTAGGTTTGGGGGTGTGATCAATGGTAATTATATCACTATTTCCCACTCATTTGACCTAATATTTTGTATAGTTTCTTGAGTTTTGTGAATATTTTGATGTGTTTTGTGTTATTTTGTAGATAAATAAAGTTCAGGACCTCCGGAGGTGATTTGGGCCAAAATAGAGAAAATTGGACAAAAGGGCATTTTCGTAATTCTGCGCTTCGCGACGCTCAAGTCTATGGCGCTGCGACGCCTAATATACACCAAGACATGCTAACTTGCGCCGAGTCCACAAGTCAGAACCTGAGGAAATTTGACTTTGCTAACGTGCGCCGTGCCACGTGTCACCATCACAGCCGATTTGCTAACGTGCGCCATGTTGGACAATTATGACCCACAGCGTCACTATTTGTACAGATCACGCTGTTGTTGTACAAATTAACTATGTGACAAAGGAGATTGCACTCTTATCATTTGTGATTAGATCACATAGATATATAAATGATAGAAGGTCTCTGTGATTTGTTCCTGGATTGAGAACATATGAGACAGTATCAATCCACGAAGGATAAATCATTAAATATCCCTAGTCAGAGTCTTATCGAGATTGGAAATCGATAAATATGTAAAAGACTAGTATTACACTTGTGCGCGTTGTGAGGGCACAACGACATAGTTCTCATATATTTGGGTACATGATACTCATGCAAGTGTAATAGGAGGTTGTGTTTTACCGATGGTACGGGAAACAGCTTCACTCTGGATAGACCCCCTTCGGAATTCCATTGGTAGTATGACTATGTGTCTATGGAAGTCTGAAATTAGGGTAGGTGTATTTTGTCTTAACCTGAGATTTGCACCGTTAATACTTGTGAAAATCAATATACTTTAGTTTTGGTCGTCCAGGGCTTTAACCGGTTTATGTGTACGCCTCTTCTGGGTATATCGAGAATCGTAGTGTGTTGGGTGTGATGTCAAGACAGAAGTGTCACTCCAGTCATATGGAGATGATGATCGCGTAGGGATACAGAACTGGTTCTCTAAAAAGGTTGCAACCATCAGGATAATATGACTTGGTCATGATTATCCTATAATAAAGAGACTAGTTGCTCGTAATCCCATATATGCTTCGTACGGGGCTGACATTGTACCAGCCCCAGGCCTTGCATGTGATCATCCGATACTGGATCGAAATACACAATACTACGTATACTACGCCTGATATAGATCCTTATATTCCTGTAAAGATATTTCTGGAGAATTGGGTAGGCATGGGGCTTTACTAGAAGCCAACCTTGTCTTGTAAATCGGTATAAACGTAGTACTAGGTACTTACTGGGTCTTGTTCGGATAATCTGACGACCAAATTTACTGCCAACATATCCGGGGATCTCATGGGTCGCTTCCCGAAGATTCACCGATGACGTATGAATCTCACTTTTATTAATCTGGGATTAATTAAGGATGAGAAAGAAAATTAATCTTGGATTAATTGAGGAGATATTTTATCTGGGATAAAATATCAATTAAAGAGAGATAACGGTTAATTTGGATTTAATTGATTATTAATATATTCGATATATTAAACGAAATTGGATTTCGACGCGGAATTAAAATTAGATTTTAATTCGGGCGAACGAAATAATTTAGAATTAATTCGTTAGCGACGTGAATAGAGGCATAATCATTTAATTACGACGCAACGGAGAATTCGTTAATTTGGAATTAGCGAACCCGAGCCCATGCTTGTTTGCGAGCGTATTCGTATTTTGAATTCGAGTGCGGCACGCAAGTCAAATCAAGCGTCAAATCATAAGTCGCATCAAGCGTCAAATCACTTGTCATTTTAAGTGATGTGACTTGACAACTTGATTGAAAGATGTGACTTGATGGGAGTTGTTGAAAAGCTTTTGAAAGCTTGATTGACATTTAATATATTAAATGTTTTGGTATATGTTGAATTAATTTTAGAAATCAATTAACCTTTACACTTTTTCAACTCTCTCTTCTCTCTTCTCCACTTTTCTCTCATGCCCATGGAGGGCACTTTTTCTTCAAGTTTGGCAATGAACTGTCGTGAGCCAAATGAAAATGGGAAGTAAAGTGTCTGATTTTTGTGGCAAAAATCAAGAGAGCTAGCACTCCGAGAGACATGCAAAGGTGATAGGGAAGTCCACCCATGAGCCAGGAATCGTTTGACGAAGCTTGGAGCTTGGAAGATGACCAACAATGGCCGAAAATGGAGCCCAACCAGAAGCTCACTGCCGAATACAGTACAGAGGACATAAAACGTTTTTTTTTGCCTCGCGCATCGCTTAACTGATCGATGTGAGTATTCCGCAACTCCCTCGTTGTATTCGCACTTCTTTCATGCTTGTTTATTGATCTTTGGGACCTTAGCAATCTCCAAATTGGATAAGTGCCAATTGTAGGATATCCTAGGGATACCAATGTATAGTACTTATACAACTCACAAGAGAACAATTAGATTGTTACTCGCCATGTGGTTTTCCTAAGAGGAATACAGATATGTAGTGGTAAGTAGGAGGATAGTATAACTCGATGTAAATCAGAGTGATACTATTCCAGGCACGAATCCTTAATGGAACACATATAGTTCATCAAGGATGAAACTATACCAGTAATCTTCAGATACACAAGAACCGCGTATATCGGAGAGAGTCAGAAGACAACCTGGGGTATGGGTTTCTAATCTCATCTCATAAAGATGTTAATCTTATTGAGGAATACCAACTGACTACGTATGAGGAAATGATACAAGGTATCGACTCCCTATCATGACAAAGTGTCATGAATCCGAAATGGATTCCATGTATATCAACAAGTTTGGATACTAGTTGATGTACCGCAATGCATTGTGCCTACTGGTACTTTATAAGTCTTCAATAAAGACATACATGGATGGCAACATACCAACGTACTAAGCTAAGATTGTAGCGGAAAGGTATCGTTATCAACATTTTGTTGATTACGATTCAAACTTTTACCTGTTGCCACGGTAAATCCATTTGGATAATGCTTGCTAAAGCTGCGTGTTTCATTTATGAAATATGTCAGCTTAACGGGAAAATCGCTTTCCTGAAAAGGAAACCTTTTGAAGGATATTTAATACATCATGTCGATTTTATCGTACTAAAACTAGCAAACAAGGTTTGCGGGTTAATCGATCCATGTTTGGATTGAAGCAAGCATTTGGTTCTTAGAATTATCATTTTGATGTAACCATAATAGTTTATGATTTAATTCAAAACGAAATGATTCTTGTGTATATAAGAGGGTTAGTGGGAGCGCACTGACAGTGGCTGTCCTATAAAATAATGATAATATGTCATTTCTTGGAAATGATATTCCATAATACAATCGGTGAAAGCTAGGCTTTCGAGAAATATCTCCGAGAAATCGTACATTGAAAAATGTACGCGACCTGGTGTCTCATACGCTTTGAGCATATGAAGTCACAAACAGGCCAATCCAAGTGATAGTCACTGGATTGAAGTTAAGAACATACTTAGTATCTTAGAGAACTATGGAGATGGAGAACTTGAAGTGACTGGTATCAATGTAGCAAGTTTCCTAACCGATAAAACGACTGAAAGTCGCCAACAGTACAATAAAGTTTGAATAACGAAACAGTGAGTTGGAAATCTTCCAAGCAAGATACTGTTACCGAATAAACAACAAATGCGGGTTATTGCTGCAGCTGAGGTAGTAATAGAAGCCATTTGGGTCGATAATAAATCTAATTAGATTAGATATAGTTCTGTTAGCCGCTGAGCTAAGCGTCAGCGCTGGCTAAAGAATTAATGGTCTCATCAACGATCCAGATACATACTTCGATATTCATCTGATTCCTTCGGATCATACATCATGGCGATGTGATGATCGTATAAATCGCATCAGACGATAGTTATGCAAATCCACTGACGAAAGCATTCTCAGCAATTTGAGCCAACCGTACATAGTTCGGGTGTTAGACACTCGAGTGACTGGCTATTGGCCAAGTGGGAGATTATAGGACAATTATGACCCATAGCGTCACTATTTGTACAGATCACGGTGTTGTTGTACAAATTAACTATGTGACAAAAGAGATTGCACTCTTATCATTTGTGATTAGATCACCTAGATATATAAATGATAGAGGTCCCTCTGATTTGTTCCTCGATTGAGAAGATATGAGACAGTATCAATCCACGAAGGATAAATCATTAAATATCCCTAGTCAGAGTATTATAGAGATTGGACATCGATAAATACGTAAAAGACTAGTATTACACTTGTGCGCGTTGTGAGGGCAAAACATCATAGTTCTCATATATTTGGGTATAGGATACTCATGCAAGTGTAATAGGAGGTTGTGTTTTACTGATGGTACGGGAAACAGCTTCGCTCAGGATAGACCCCCTCGGAATTCAATTGGTAGTATGACTATGTGTCTATGGAAGTCCGAAATCAGGGTAGGTGTATTTGGTCTTAACCTGAGACTTGCACCGCTAATACTTGCGACAATCAATATACTTTAGTTTTGGTCGTCCAGGGCTTTAACCAGTTTCTGTGTACGCCTATTCTGGGTATATCGAGAATCGTAGTGTGTTGGAAGTGATGTCAAAACAGAAGTGTCACTCCAGTCATATGGAGATGATGATCGCGTAGGGATACAGAACTGGTTCTCTAAAAGGTTTGCAACCGTCGGGATAATATAATTGGTCATGATTATACGATAATAAAGAGACTAGTTGCTTGTAATCTGATATATGCTTCGTACGGGGCAGACACTGTACCAGCCCCAGGCCTTGCATGTGATCATCCGATACTGGATCGAAATACACAATACTACGTATATACGCCTGATATAGATTCTTTATTCCTGTAAGGATATTTCTGGAGAGTTGGGCACGCATGACGCTTTGCTAGAAGCCAACCTTGTCTTGTAAATCGGTATAATGTAGTACTAGGTACTTACGTGTTCGGATAATCCGACGACCGGAATTACTGCCAACATATCCCGGGGATCTCATGGATTTCTTCCCGAAGATTCACCGATGACGTATGACTTGCACTTTTATTAATCTGGGATTATGATTAATGATGAGAAAGAAAATTAATCTGGGATTAATTGAGGAGATATTTATTGGGATAAAATATCAATTAAGAGAGATAACAGTTATTTGGAATTAAAGATTAATTAATATATTCGATATATTAAACGAAATTGGATGTTCGACGCGGAATTAAAATTAGATTTTACTTCGGGCGAACGAATAATTAGAAAACTCGTTAGCATATAAATAGTGATTTCGCTAGGCATAATCATTAATTACGAGAGAAACGGAGAATTCGTTTTGAATTTGGAATTAGAGAACCGAGTCCAAGAGGGTTTGCGGAGCGCATCAATTTGAATTCGAGTGTGGCCAGCCAAGTAAATCAAGCTTCAAATCATTAGTCGCATCATGCGTCAAATCACTGTAACTTGAGTGATGTGACTTGACAACTTGATTGAACGTGTGAGAGGAGAGTTGTTTGAAAGCTTTGAAGCTGATGATTTAATATATTTTAAATGTTTTGGTATATGTTGAATTATTTTAGAAATCAATTAACCTTTACACTTTTTCAACTATCTCTTCTCTCTCTCCACTTCTCTCTCACGCACATAGAGGAGTAACTTTGTTGGTTTTCTATAAGGTCCCAAGATCAAACAAGACATGAAATTATGTGTGAACACATCAACGGAGGTAGCGGAATACTCACATTGATCGGTTATGTCGATTTGGAGACGATTCAAGCCCAAAAACGCACTGCCTTTCACGCCCACTGCATGCAGTCCACTGCCCTGCAAAACAGAAAATTGGGTGAAGAAACGGAGCTCCAATCTTCGTCGGATGGATCCCGTCTCATGGGGGAACCTCCCTACCACCTTCGCAAGACTCGTAGTGTGCTAGCACTTGATTTCTCACCATGAGAAACCACTCTTGCTTCCCTTTAGCTCACGCCCAAACTGGTTCAAAACCAGTGAAGAAATGGCCACCATTGCCGTGAGAGGAAGAGAGAATTTGAGAGAGAAGAAGTTGTTGTGTAATGGTTTGTTAATTAAAATGATTTACCAAAAATCAATTTATATTTATGCCATAATTATTAAATAATAATAAATATACATGACACAAATTCATGCAAGGCTTAGAGTGTCAAACACTTCATTTCCATGCAATACCATTGAGTGCATTGTACACAATCTCCATGCAATGCATTAGAGTGTCAAATAAGCATAATATGACATGTGTCAAAGTTAATGCATATCTGACATGTGTCATGTGGGCCCCACACGTTTCCAAATGAAAGTGGGCCCACGTGCACTCACGCGTTCGGGTTCGATATTTCCGAAATACCGAGCTTACGTCGCGACGTTAATTCAATCGAATTTAAATAAATAATTGCGCCTGGCGAAATTATTATTTACGTCGCTAACGAATTAATTCTGAAATAACTCGTTTGCCCGAATTAAAATCTAATTTTAATTCCGCGTCGAAATCTAATTTCGTTTAATATATCGAATATATTAATTCATCGATTAATTCCAAATTAATCGTTCTCTCTCTTTAGACGACATTTTATCCCGGATAAAATATCTCCGTTATTAATCCTAGATTAATTTTCTCTCTCTTCTATTATAATCCCAGATTATTCAAGAGTGCGAGTTGTGCGTCATCGGTGGATTATCGGGAAGCGACCCATGAGATCCCCGGATAATTGGCAGTAAATACGGTCGTCGGAGTATCCGAATCACGTACGTACCAAGTACTACGTTCTACCGATTTACGAGACAAGGTCGACTCCTAGCAAAGCACCAAGTCTTCCCAGGTTCTCCGGACATATCATCAAAGAATATTAGATCTGTATCAAGCGTAGTATACAAATGTATTGTATTGTGCATATCGGCCCAGTATCGGATAATCACGTGCTAGGGCTGGGGCTGGATAAGTGTCTGCCCCGTCCGAAACACATATCGGATGTCTGGTAACTAGTCTCTATAATCGGATATTCATGACCTGGTCATAATATCCCGATTGGATGCGCATCACTAAAAGAGCACTAATACCGTATCCTGCGTGACATCATCTCCATTATGACTGGAGTGATACTTCCGTCTCGACATCACATCCAATACACTACGATTCCTGATAAACCCAGAAGAGGTGAACACAGAACCAGTTAAGATCCCCCACCACCAAAACCAAAGTTTACCGATTGTCGTAAGTATTAGCGATGTAAGTCTCAGGTTAAGACTATACACACCTACCTTGATTTCGGCCTCCCATAGACACCTAGTCATAATACCAATGGGATTCCGAAGGGTCTATCCAGAGCGAAGCTGTTTCCCGTACCATCGGTGAAACACGACCTCCTATCGCACTTGCACAAGTATCCAATACTTATATATATGAGAACTATGCCGTTGTGCCCTCACAACGCGCACAAGTGCAATACTAGCCTATTCCGCATTATCGATGTCCAGTCTCGATAATACTACGGCTAGGGATATTTAATGATTAATCCTTCGTGGACTGATACTGTCTCATATCATCTCAATCCAGGAACTAATCATAGGGACCTCTCTTCATTTATATATCTATGGTGATCTAATCACAAATGACGAGAGTGCAATTTCCTTGTTACATAGTTAATTTGCTACAACAACACAATGATCTGTGCAAATAGTGACGCTATGGGTCATTTTGTCCAACAATCTCCCACTTGGCATTGCGAGTCACTCAAGTGTCCTACACCTGAACTATGTACGGTTCGCTCAAATTGCTGAGGAAAGGTTTTCGTCAGCGGATTTGTTCGATTATCGTTTGACGCGATTTATACGATCATCACATCGCCACGATGTATGATCCGAACGAATCAGATGATATAGAAGTATATATCTGGATCGTCGATGAGACCTTTAATTCCTTAGCCTGTGCTGACGCCTAGCTCAGCTGCTAACAGAACTATATCTAATCTAATTAGATTTACTTTCGACCCAAAAGACTTCTATTGCTGCCTCAGCTGCAGCAATAATCCGCATTTGTTGTTTATTCGGCAACAGTTATCTTGCTTGAAGATTTCCAGCTCACTGTCCGGTTTTCAAACTTTATAGTACCGCAGTATTTAACTGTTTGGAAACTTGCAGCAGTGATCCCAGTCACTTCAAGTTCTCCTTCTCCATAGTTTAAGATAGCATCTTTAGTTCTCAGAGATACTAACAGATGTTCTTAACTTCAATCCAGTGACTGTCACTTGGATTGACCTGATTGTGACTCCATATGCTTGAAGCGTATGAGACACCAATACAAGTACATTTAAATGTACAATTTCCCAGAGAGTGTTAACAACTCCAAATCTATCCCAGTAGATCTTTATTCCTCTAATAAAGGTTGTTACTCCCCAGAATTCTACGGAGAATTTCTATTGAAAGCCAAGCTTTCAACAATAGCTTTATGGGAATTTCACTGTCAGTGCGCTCTCCCACTAACCTCCTTATATACACAAGAATTATTTCGTTTTGAGTCAAATCATAAACCATTATGATTATTTCAAAACGACAGTTCCAAGAACCTTATGCTTGCATCAATCCAAACATGGATCGAATAACCCGCAAACCTTGTTTGTCGGTTATACAAAATCGTCAGGATGTTGTAAACATCCTCCAAAAGGTTTCCTTTTCAGGAAAGCGATTTTGATTTGTAACTGACATATTTCATAAATGAAATATATAGTTATCAATAAGCATCTTCAAAATGGATTTACCATGGCAACAGGTAAAAGGTTGAACCGTTATTAACATAATGTTGATAACGATACCTTTCCGTCAAAAGCTTAGCTTTGCACGTTGGTATGTTGCCTTCCATGTATGTCTTCCTTGAAGACGTTTAATGTACCATAGGCACAACGCCTTGTGGTACAACAACTAGTATCCAAACATAGTTGTTATACATGGAATCCATTTCGGACTCATGGCACTTTGCCATAACAGGGAGTCGATACCTCGTATCACTTCCTCATAACGTAGTCGGATGGTACACCTCCATAAGATTGACATCTTTATGAGGTTAGATCAGAAACCCATACCCTAGGTTGTTTTCTGACTCTATCCGATCTACTAGTTTCTTGTGTATTTGAAGATTAATGGTATAGATTCATCATAGATGAACTATTTGTGTTCCATTACGGACTTCGTGCCTTGAACAGTATTACTCCGATTTTCATCGAGTATCACTATCCTCCCACTGACCACTGCATATCGGTATTCCTCTCAGGAAAACCGCATGGTGAGCAACAATTACATTGTTCTCATGTGGATTATAAGTACTATACTTAAGGTTTCCCTTAGGATAACTATATTGGCACTTATCCAATTTGGGTCCTTAGTTTGGTATCATCCAAACGTTATGCCTGGCATACCCAAATTATCAGGAATGAGAAACCTCGTTTCTTCCCTGTTCATATCCTATATGATATCTGTCAAACAGATTTATATGGAACCTTATTCTAAATAAGTTTTGCACTGTTAATACATATCCTGTTGAAGGAAATAGTAGCTCAGAGCGACTCGTGATAAACCTTATCATGTCCAACAAAATTCGGTTTTAGTTCGGACACACCGTCTAACTGACGTGTCTCGAGAGGAGTCCTCATCTGAAAGAATACCATACTCTTTCATGTACGATATGAAACTTACTGCTTAAGTATTTTCCATTACGGTATTACCGTGGCGGAATAATACTATAGCCGATCTGTTTGTCTACTTCGTGTCGAAACTCTAAAAGTTTCCGATCTGTGTTCTTCAAAAGAAACACATAACCACAACGTGATGTCACATCCGTTAAGGTCACGAAATATTCATGTTCACATCTAGCCTAGCTAGATATGGGCCCACTTACTTCACCATGAATAGGGCTAACAGATCGGTGGCCCTTTTACTATTACCAAGTAAATAGTATTTTAGGTATTTAACCTAATAAACTAGATTCGTAGACCTTATTTGAATAGTCAAATCAGTCCTAGTACCCACTCTTAAAAGTGTGGATATACGAGTCTTGTTTAATTGTGTCCCAGACAACAATGCCACAAATAAGTCTCCATTGATCAAATCAATTTGAGCTATTTATTTGTCATTTTATATGTTTGAGATTTTATTTATATTCAAAATATAAATTCTGTTATTTACATCCAATGTATTTATCTCAGTATCATCTTTATATATTGAAACACTTTAGTGTTCTAGAATATAAAGGTTTTATCCGCAATGGATTAAACACTGATATAGAGATAATGTCTCTAGATAAACTAGTTACATATAACATTTCCTAATTTAAGTACATACCCAAAGGGTAGTTCCTAAACTTAGGTATCTACGGTCGAAACAGCGACTTTCGTCCCGTTTCCGATTCGCAGAGAAATCTCGGCTTGAAGCCAGTATCCAGCTCACAGCGGATTCTGAACGTCAATACATATTTATGTACCACACTAAGTATTTAAAATCAATTTCAATACTAGTAGTGAACATAACTTTGACAAATATTTTTAAAGTTAGAGCCTCGCCCTTTCTTTAATTCCTTCGTGTCTTCCATATCCAAATGGTAGTCACTTTGGGATATGTCAATTATCCTTTTCAATATTTCACAAACCACTGGGGTTTAGAATATCGAAATGATGTGCACCTTGTGCTACATGCCCAATTGCAAACTTGATTTTCTCCACTAGAATAGTCAATTAATTGCAATTTTAATACTTTTAAATCTAAAGATAGATTTATTATAAGTATATTAATTAAGCACTAAAGTCATCATCACATAAATCTTCCAAAGACTTTATGCTCTACTATTTGCTTAATTATGGGCTTAGTCATAATAAGTTATTTTATCAAATAAATTAACCTATTATTAATTCCCAATTGAAAATTAAATCATTTAAAACATTTAATCCAAGGATTATATATTTTAAATATTCAACCTTTCAATTCTATCTTGATTTCAATAGTCCAACTATTTAATCAATTTTAATAAGGTACTATTTATTATAATGATTACAATAATCCAATTATTTAATCAACTATAATTTTAATATTGATTACTATAATCCATTTATAAAATCAACTATCATTTTAATTCAATTATATTGATTACTATAATCCAATTATAAAATCAACTATATATTGAATAAGTTTGTATATAGTCCAACTATATATATTTAAAAACAACATAAAATATTAGTCCAACTAATACTTTTGATTAATATGACGAGTAAAATATAAATGAGCGTGTTTAGCGAGTAATTGAACGAATGTTGCAAATTCAATACTTGCCTCCCACTATTTTTCGTCGAGCCTCTAACCCTCTGTGGAGTACTCGGGAAACCGTGTTTCCTAGTGGGCTAGGATCCTATTAAATAACACACAACCCTGACTTTGGCCAATAAAAAGCTGTATGCTATTTAACTAGGTAGATCTCTCAGATCAATTGGATCTCATCCAATTCCTAGATCCGGTTAGGTGGACATCCAAGTCCGAAACATATGTATAATGTCAATGTATCCAATACATTTTCCTAACCATATCCTCTGAATCATTAGGCCTTGGCTTTGGCCAAACACAAACCTAATGATTCCAGTTAAGCGGGACCCATTGACGAGGAAAGTTTCGTAATCAATGTCATTGGACAAAAAGTGATCTGACTTTGGCAATAAAAATCACGATTTGGACAAGACACCGATATGCAACAAAACTCTCATGATTCAAGTACATCCTTGATTGACAAAGGTCTTGACTTTGGTCAATAAAAACCAATGCCAACTTCGGATCTTGAACAAGAATCATTCAATGGAAGGATATTTGCTTAATATAAAATGAGGGTTTTTCGCGTGCAAATTGGCTACCAATTTAATTATCTTTGTTAGGTCTCATCATCATACACCCTTAAACATGCATTCTAAATACATAATAAAGCGAGTATGAAATAAAATAATAATGATATGCGGATGGATACTTAACACATTGATCCTAGATCAAATCTCTCCCTTTCTCACTCAAGCTAGCACTTGTACTACTTCTACCCGTTACACTACACTTCTAAAGAAACCTCATATACATAGAGGGGAATAGGTGAGAAGAGAATACAAAGAGAAAGAAGGTGATAAGGCTGGACACGCAGGTCCAATTTAATAAATCGAATTTATTACAATTTCCAAAATTGCCCACCCATAATATCCATCCGATATACATTATTCATTCAACACAACCATGTATTCACACACACAAGCATGCTATCAATCAATCTAATCAAATTAATTAATCTGATAATTAAGTGATCATCCAATGTTCAAACAACGATTTGATTTTGTTCGAGTCAAACTCGTTTTTGCGAATAAGTACTCAAAGTACGAATTCATGAATTAAATTAAACTACATCATTAAATCAAATTTAACATGTATTTAATACTAATTCATATTCAATTCCAAATTAATAAATATGCACTTTATTTAATAAACCTTTACGATTTAAATTCCAAATTCAATCGCGTCGGGACTCAAAGTCCGATTAACGTCCAACGTCAATTTAATTAAGTCTAATGGGCTTCAATTAATTTCTTTAGGCATGGGCTTCGGCAACCAAAGCCCAATAGTGGAATCACCCAAAATGCCTTAGAAATCAATTTCGGCCCATTAGGCCCAATTAAACATTAAAGGTTCATTAGTCGCAATTGGGCTTTATGGTTAAGGTTTTGGGCCCAATTGGATCCAATCCACTTGGCCTAAACCAAACTTGATAAATCAAGCCCAATAGCCCCAAATACAACAATTCAAGCCCAAATCCAATTTAAGCCTAAATAATTAAATTACACTAATCCAATTACGCAATTTAATTACCTAAAGTGCATTACATGATTAATCGACTAAATCAATATTTTTAAAACACCAAATTAGTCCAATTAATCATACTTAATTCATTATCACATGTCAAACACACATAATGAAAAATCAAACCCATTTACATGCTTTATGCTCTCGGCCAAGGAAGGTTATTTTGTCCGATTTGAATTCAATCCGATTAATTACACAATCGACAACGTATTAACTTCCCGAATGATTTCATACACATCCAATGTTCATAAAATCAAAAATTACCAAGACATTAGGGCATATCACATTCGGCCAAGGTAAGATTTAGGGTTTTTGTTCAATTCAAATTCAATCCAATTGACTTCAAATTAACATCATCCTACATCATTATAACTCATCCAATGAATTAAAATCAAAAAATTCCAAGATCCAAAATCAATTGACATTCGGCCAACAGAAATATTTGGGGAAAATAATTCCAAATCATTTTTCATCAAATTAGTCCAACCAAAATGAATTTAAACATGTTATAAGCATACTCAAACATTCAATTCATTCAAATCATGCTCAACAAACATTTACCCAAATTTTAAGCCCTACAAATTTCATGCTTGCAACTTTAGCTCATGATGCCATTGTTGGTTTTCTATAAGGTCCCAAGATCAAACAAGACATGAAATTATGTGTGAACACATCAACGGAGGTAGCGGAATACTCACATTGATCGGTTGAGTCGATTTGGAGACGATTCAAGCCCAAAAACGCACTGCCTTTCACGCCCACTGCATGCAGTCCACTGCCCTGCAAAACAGAAAATTGGGTGAAGAAACGGAGCTCCAATCTTCGTCGGATGGATCCCGTCTCATGGGGGAACCTCCCTACCACCTTCGCAAGACTCGTAGTGTGCTAGCACTTGATTTCTCACCATGAGAAACCACTCTTGCTTCCCTTTAGCTCACGCCCAAACTGGTTCAAAACCAGTGAAGAAATGGCCACCATTGCCGTGAGAGGAAGAGAGAAATGAGAGAAAATTGTGTAATGGTTTGTTAATTAAAATGATTTACCAAAAATCAATTTATATTTATGCCATAATTTATTAAATTAATAATAAAACTATGACACAATTCATGCAAAGGCTTAGAGTGTCAAACACTTCATTTCCATGCAATACCATTGAGTGCATTGTACACAATCTCCATGCAATGCATTAGAGTGTCAAATAAGCATAATATGACATGTGTCAAGTTAATGCATATCTTGACATGTGTCATGTGGGCCCCACACGTTTCCAAATGAAAGTGGGCCCACGTGCACTCACGCGTTCGGGTTCGATATTTCCGAAATACCGAGCTTACGTCGCGACGTTAATTCAATCGAATTTAAATAAATAATTGCGCCTGGCGAAATTATTATTTACGTCGCTAACGAATTAATTCTGAATTAACTCGTTTGCCCGAATTAAAATCTAATTTTAATTCCGCGTCGAAATCTAATTTCGTTTAATATATCGAATATATTAATTCATCGATTAATTCCAAATTAATCGTTCTCTCTCTTTAGACGACATTTTATCCCGGATAAAATATCTCCGTTATTAATCCTAGATTAATTTTCTCTCTCTTCTATTATAATCCCAGATTATTCAAGAGTGCGAGTTGTGCGTCATCGGTGGATTATCGGGAAGCGACCCATGAGATCCCCGGATAATTGGCAGTAAATACGGTCGTCGGAGTATCCGAATCACGTACGTACCAAGTACTACGTTCTACCGATTTACGAGACAAGGTCGACTCCTAGCAAAGCACCAAGTCTTCCCAATTCTCCGGACATATCATCTAAGAATATTAGATCTGTATCAAGCGTAGTATATACAATGTATTGTATTGTGCATATTGGCCCAGTATCGGATAATCACGTGCTAGGGCTGGGGCTGGATAAGTGTCTGCCCCGTCCGAAACACATATCGGATGTCTGGTAACTAGTCTCTATAATCGGATATTCATGACCTGGTCATAATATCACGATTGGATGCGCATCACTAAAAGAGCACTAATACCGTATCCTGCGTGACATCATCTCCATTATGACTGGAGTGACACTTCCGTCTCGACATCACATCCAATACACTACGATTCCTGATAAACCCAGAAGAGGTGAACACAGAACCAGTTAAGATCCCCCACACCAAAACCAAAAAAAGTTTACCGATTGTCGTAAGTATTAGCGATGTAAGTCTCAGGTTAAGACTATACACACCTACCTTGATTTCGGCCTCCCATAGACACCTAGTCATAATACCAATGGGATTCCGAAGGGTCTATCCAGAGCGAAGCTGTTTCCCGTACCATCGGTGAAACACGACCTCCTATCGCACTTGCATAAGTATCCAATACTTATATATATGAGAACTATGCCGTTGTGCCCTCACAACGCGCACAAGTGCAATACTAGCCTATTCCGCATTATCGATGTCCAGTCTCGATAATACTACGGCTAGGGATATTTAATGATTAATCCTTCGTGGATTGATACTGTCTCATATCATCTCAATCCAGGAACTAATCATAGGGACCTCTCTTCATTTATATATCTATGGTGATCTAATCACAAATGACGAGAGTGCAATTTCCTTGTTACATAGTTAATTTGCTACAACAACACAATGATCTGTGCAAATAGTGACGCTATGGGTCATTTTGTCCAACAACTTTTCTTATGGTTTGCAGTGAACTGCCATGGCCAAAGTGAAAATGGAAGCAAAGTGTTGATTTTGTGGTAAAAACATGAGAGCTAGCACTATGAGAGACATTGCGAGGTGATAGGGAATCCACATGAGCCGGGAAGGGAATCGTTGACGAAGCTTGGAGCTTGCCAAAAGATGACCAACAATGGCAAAAAATGGAGCCCAACCAGAAGCTCCACTGTGAATGCAGTTACATAGGACATTTAAAAGGTATTTTTTTTTGTTGCTCGCGGGTCTCGCTCAACTGATTAGATGTAAGTATCCGCAACCCCTCTTGTATTCCACTTATTTCAGCTTGTTTTGATCTTTGGACCTTTAGCAAACTCCAACAGTGTGCCACGTGTATCATCCTACGGTGTCCGACAGTCCCATCGCCACTTGTCACCACATGTCGCCATGTGTCAATCCGGTCAAACCCCCAACCACGTCATCGTCACACAAGTTGACGAAAGAGTCAACGTGCCAACATCATCGCCACATCATCATCAGCCAATCACAGCGTTGCCACGTGTCGTAATCTATGGTTCCGATAGTCCCTGTCACCATGTGTCGCCACTCAGCGCCACACATCAGCATCAATTATTGACTCACTTATCGAAATTAACACATAGCGGATAAGAATCTGAGCCGATGAATCATAAGCCGCCACATGTCACAATAATTGGTGCTCAACCACCTCGCCACGTGTTACCTTATCACCTTATCCAGAATTTGAAGCCGACGAACCAGAAGTGCCACGTCGACAAACGGGCGTCGCGACGCGAGCTGAGCGTCGCGATGCGGACCTCTTACTGACACCTATAAATTCAGCTCGATTTCAGAATTCAAAGCATGCCTTCCTTGAGTTTTGTAACGACTTTAAGGATTGCATCTGGTGTTTAAGTTTTTATAATTTAAAATTAGCATTTTTACTTTTAGAATTTTTAATTATGCACTTTTACTTTTTGTAATAAAATTTTATTTACTTTTTTTTTTACTTTATGTTTTGTAGTTAATTTACCGCTGGGGTAAAAGATGAAACATTTAATAGAATTATCTAGGTGAATCTCACTTAATTATAATTTATAAATTCTAATTTAACCGGATTAATTAATGGAAGACTTTATTACCGTCTATATGGTCGGTCTAAATATAAATTACTTTACCGCCTAAATAGCTGGTCTTTATGTGACAGATAATTACCGCCTATATGGCTGGTGTAATTGGACTAAATGGATTACCGCCTATATGGCTGGTTTTAAATGTTTAACATTATTAATTCTTGAAAAAGTAGAACATAAAATAATTTATATATTATAATAAGTGAGATTCATAGATAAGAAATATTAAATATGGATCATCTAACCCCCAGCATTTTATTTTATTCTAGGGAAGTGATGAAACACAATATTCAAACTTAATAATTGATTTTCTTTTTATTGGGTAATTCTTTAGTTTGTTTATTGAGTCTTAAGCTTAATGCTTCTTGTTGTCTGATCACCGATAAGATTGATGTGGTAAACTTAAAATGAACTAGACATAGGGATTTTAGGTTTCAGCCTTAGATTCAATAGCCCACGATCTTCCTTGAGGATAGAAAACACTTTAATAGATTTTTCCTTACAGAATAGACATATACCAGTCGGGCGGGGGTAGCCATATTTGGAACTTAATCTTAATGAATCCAGGTAATTTGGTTGACATAGACATATGGTTCAATTGTGTTATACCGGGTATTTGCGTCTGACCATCGACATAGGCTTTTGCATATTTTCGTGTTCCAGGTTAGCAGTCTGATTTATACACATATATAAGAGAATCAATTCATCTTTATATTAATATTGTGTTGAGTCACGACCCTAGATCTTTGAGTCTTTTCTTTTATTTTCCTTAGTATTTTCTTTAGAGTCTGTTTTTATTTTAATTAGCAAATCCACATTCAACCAACCAAAAGCAATCAATTCCCTTCTCCCTATAATTAGATACCTGTAAATAAATAGTATCAATAATTAATAACAACAGTAGGAATTAAGTCCTCGTGGGATCGATATTTTTATACTACTTGAACGATACGTGCGCTTGCGTCATACGTGTGTGTTTACGCCGGTCAGTGATGTTTCTCCTGAATGCATGAGATCTTCAATATAGTCAGACATTTGCTCCTCCATTTTTTTTCCTTCTTGCTCCACCTTTTCTTCACAGTTGTATTTCAGAATTTCATTATTCAGTTCTTCATCTGTCATCTGTGAAATGCATGCTTCATAAGTGTCAACCTGAGGATGTAAAGATATGTCTGATTGTAGGCTTTTATCCTCCGTGATTGGCATGAATGGTTTGGGTAGCTCTTCTTCAAACATCAGTGTAATGCATGCTCCAAGATCTTCATTTTTAGGATGAAAAGTTTCGTCCTCACTTTTTGGTGTAGTTGGTACAAACAGCTCTGGTTCTTGTTCCTCCTCAGATTCCGATGAATAAAAAAATCAAATTGAGATTCTGCTTGTTCGGGCTCCTAAATGGATACCTCTGATTCTTGATACTGCTAAGCCTCTTCCTCTGTTAAGGTGTCATCATGAAATGATTGGTACTCGAAGGCTTCGTCAGTGTTATTTGAATTTGTTCCGTGAGGTATATAGTTCTGGTTGTTGATTATTTGTCTCAATCATTTACCATCCTCTTTAAGGTTTTTATTTGATCCAGAAATGTTTCATCATGTTTAGCTTCCCATTTCTCGAGACTGTTTATCAACTGTCCTCCTACTGATGGTTATGGTCCTTGAAGATCGTAGGTTGATGGTGGATAAGATGGAAAATATGGTTCTGTGAAATATGTTGGTTCATTATATGAATGTCTTATTGGGGTTGGGGCTCAGAGCGCCAATTCCCCTTGTATTTCCTTAAAAATACTATTGTAAACGTTTTATTATGAATAAAATGAGCAGTTTCTATAATATAATATATCTTCTAATATGGTAAGGACGTAATAGACCTTAGGATGATTAGTCATGATACAGTTGCAAAAGCGTTGCAACTGACATTGAGTTGTATCATGACATTGTCATTCTTAGACAGTTCTCGGTCAAGGTTTACACTACTTGGTCAGTAAAATAAACCTGTTGAGATCGGTACATGTCGTATACTGGAATATATGATTCCAATGGTTTCTCAATGAACATTGGGTCTTAGAGAGTTGTATAGACGTGTAGGTGTTTATAGCGGATAAACACTGAACGACTCACCGAATATTCTTAATGGATGATACACCAACGTCAATAAGAATCTTCACGGGTTCAGTAGAATTTGTGATTCTTCGACTTGAGATACCACTATGGGCACATGAGACATATTCCACACTTATATGGAAGTCACGTCACCGATCTATTTAAATCAGACCTCCGCCTGTTTGTTGGGTGTGGACAGTGTTAGACATTATGACCCATAGCGTCACTGTTTTGTAAATGATATTGTATTATTGTACAAAATTAACTATGTGATAATGAAATTGCCTTTTGCCATTTTGTAAAATTATTTACTTTGATATATTAATGGCAAAAGTCCATATGATTAGTTCTGTATTGAGATGATATGAGACAGTATCAATATAAAAGATTTAATCATTAAATATCCCTAGTCGGAGTATTATCGAGATCGGACATCGATAATACGGAATAGACTAGTATTGCACTTGTACGAGTTGTGATGGCACAACGGCATAGTTCTCATATATTTAAGTATTGGATACTTATGCAAGTGCGATAGGAGGTTGTGTTTTGCCGATGGTATGGAAAACAGCTTCGCTCTGGACAGACCCCGCGGAATCCCATTGGTAGTATGTCTGCGTGTCTATTTGAGGCCGCATCAGGGTAGGTGTATAATGTCTTAACCTGAGACTTGCATCGCTAGTACTTGCGACAATCGGTAAACTTTGGTTTTGGTGGTTCGGGGCTTTAACCGGTTCTGTGTACGCCTCTTCTGGGTTTATCGGGAATCGTAGTGTACTGGATGTGATGTCAAGATGGAAGTATCACTTCAGACATATGGAGATGATGATCACGCAGGATACAGAACTAATACTCTATAAAAGGTTGCAACCGTCGGGACAATATGACTAGGTCAGGATTGTCCGATTTAAAGAGACTAGTTGTTTGATATCTGATATATGTTTCGTACGGGGCAGACACATTTCCAGGCCCAGGCCTAACATGTGATCGTCCGATACTGGATCGATGTACGCGATACTACGGTATACTACGCTTGATAAAGATCTAATATTCCAGTAAGAATATTTCTGGAGAATTGGGTAGGCATGGCGCGCTTTGCTAGAAGCCAACCTTGTCTTGTAAATCGGTAAAAACGTAGTACGGGTACGTACGTGTTTGGATTATCCAACGACCGTATTTACTGCCAACATATCCGGAGATCTCTTGGGTCGCTTCCTGAAGATTCACCTATGATGTTTGATTCGAACTTTATTAATCTTGGATTAATTACGGAGAAACTTTATCTTGGATAAAATGCCTTATTAGAAGAGAGAGAGAGAGATCGATTAATTTGGAATTAATCGATAAAATAATATATTCGATATATTATTAAACGAAATTAGATTTCGACGCGGAATTAAAATCGGATTTTAATTCGGGCAAACGAATTAATTTAGAATTAATTCGTTAGCGATCTGAAAAGTAATTTCGCTAGGCGTAATTATTTAATTCTCGTCGCGACGGAAATGCGCTAATTCGGAATTAGCGAAATCGAGCCCGAAGTGTTTGCGGACACATTCGTATTTTGCAACGGGTGGGATCCGCAAATCACATCGCGATATCTCATTACTTGACACGAATAGATGATGGATGTATCTAGTCACCTTTATGGGATGATACATTGTCTCTATTCTCAATGTAAGATAATGATGCCATTTAATGAATTTTTGGAGGGAAAAAGCATTACACGTTTTTTGAAGAGTTTTTTATCTAAAAAATTCATTTTGGTATTAGATACATCATTATTGCTTTTCTTTTCTTGACTCACGGTTTTTGAAACAAAAAGAGAATAAGAAAATTGAAAAGTCTCTCACTCTCTCTCCATTCTTCTTCACGCACGCCGTGAGCTTCATCCATGGCAGAAAAATTGTTTTTCATTTCTCCATTTTGCTAGCACAACAAGGGATCAAATGAGGTGATAGGGAAACATCCTTGGAGCTTGGAGTACTAGAAGATTTGAAGCTTCTCACACTGTTATTGCTTGGCCGAAAACAGCCCAAAGACTTGAAGCTTCTCTCATTCTTGTTCTTGGCCGCAAAACACCCACCTTGGAGGCTCAAGGATCCTCTTCATCAATTTCGTCACAAGCTTTGTAAGTATGATTCCGCCATGCTTCAAGCTTTGCATGTATGTTATTTGTATTTCTATGGCTTAATCTTTCTTTGGGACTAATTATAGAAACCAACAATGGTATCATGGAGCCATGTTTAAGCATGAAATACATTAGGGTTAATTTGGGGAAAATTGATTGAAGCATGTTCTTGTGAAATTGGATGTTAAAGTATGCTTATATGTATGTTATATGATATATTACATGATCAATTTTAAGAAAAATGCATTGGATGATTTTTCCCTAAAATGTTGCTTTGGCCGAATGTGAGGTACTTCCACTGAGTTGAATTTTTTGCATGCACAAGTTCATTAGATGATTTGAGTATGCTTAAATGTATGTACGTGATATTATACATGATCAATTTTGAGAAAAATGCATTGGATAATTTTTCCCCAAAATTGATGCTTTGGCCGAATGTGTAGGTCATTCCAATGGATTGGATTTTTCATGCACAAGTTCATTAGATGACTTAAGCATGATTATATGTATGATATATGATGTAATGCATGATCATTTTGAGAAAAACTGCATGGATGATTTTTCCCCAAAATGTTTTTCTTTGACCGAAAATGGAGTTCCTTGTAATGGATTATATTTTTCTGTTATAAGTTCATTAGATGACTTAAAACGTATACGGGATTTAGATTAGTGATTCAATTGGATTGAAAAACAAATCGAACGCAAAAATCCTTCTTGGCCGAATGCAATATGGCATGTTAAAGGACTTGATTTTTTGTTCAAATAAATGTTGGACATGTGTTTTGAACAAGTGATGATTAATAAATTAAATTGATGTTTTTGAAATATTTGGTTTAATGAATTAATCATGGATTTACACTTTAATTAATTGAATTTTAAAATTTGGAATATTAAAATTTAATTAAATGGCCTTTAATGTTTAATTGGGCCTTATGGGCTTGAAATTGATTTTATGGCACTTAAGGGTGATTCCTTATTTGGGCTTGGTAATTGGGTTTGACCCACATTGACCAAAGCCCAAGCCTTGATAAATCAATTGAAAGCCCATCGGACTTTAATTAAAACAAACATTGGATGTTGGTTGGGCTTCGAGACCCAATTAGAATTAGATTTAGAATCTAAGTCTTTAAAAGCACATTAAAAGTGTAAACATTTAATTTGGAATTAAATTAATTGAATTAGTATTGAATACGACTTAAATTGGATTTAACGAGTAGTTCGATATAATTCGTGAATTCGTACCTTATGTACTTATTCTCAAACGAGTTGGACTCGCGCAAAATCAAACCATTGTTTGAACATTGGATGATCACTTAAACAAAGACTAATTAATTGGATTTGATTGGTTGTATAGCATGTCTTGATTGAATATATATGCATTTGATGAATGAATAGTGTATATCGGATGGATATTAGCAGGGAAAGGGTAATTTTAGAAATTATTGTAAATTTAGAATTTATAAATTGGACCTGCGTGTCCAGCCTTATCTCTTTTATCTCTTTGTATTCTCTTCTCACCTAATTCCCCTCAATGTATATGAGGTTTCTCTTGTTGTATTATGTAATTGGGTAGAAGTAGAATATTACTAGCGGGGAGAGGAAAGGGAGTGATTTGTTCTAGGAACAAGTTGTTTTATATATCCATCCGTATATCACTATTAATTTACTTTACGCGCTTTATGATGTTTTAGAAGCATGCTTAAGGGTGTATGATGATGAGACCTAACAAAGATAATAAATTGGTTGCCAATTACGCAAAAATCCCTCAATTTATATTAAGCAATTATCCTTCCATTGAATGATTCTTGTTCAAGATCCAAAATTGGCATTGGTTTGTTGGCCAAAGTCAAGACCTTTGTCAATTGAGGATGTACTTGAATCATGAGAGTTTTGTTCCACATTGGTGTCTTCTCCAAGTTGTGATTTATTGGCCAAAGTCAAGATCACTTCTTGTCCAACGACATTGATTACGAAACTTTCCTTGTCAATGGGTCTCGCTTAATCGGAATCATTAGGTTTGTTGTGCCAAAGCCAAGGCCTAGATGATTCGGAGGATATGGTAAGGAAAATGTATTAGATACATTGGCATAAGTTATATACATATGTTTTGGATTTGGATGTCCACCTAACCGGATCTAGGAATTGGATTGGATCCAATTGATCTTTGAGATCTACCTAGTTAAATAGCATATAATTTGTTGGCCAAAGTCAAGATTGTGTGTTATTTAACGGGATCCTAGCCCACTAGGAAATAAGATTTCCCGAGTTCTCAACAGAGGGTTAGAGACTTGATAAAAATAGTGGGAGGCTAGTATTGAATTTGCAATTTCGTTCAGATACTTAGCCTTACACGTCTTTCAATTTTATTTCGTCTATTTATTAAAATTAGTTGGACTAATACATTGTTATTTTTTGTAACAGTTTGACCGTACCCATTTTATCGTTAACTAGATAGTTAGACTATCGTAGTTGAGATGGCAAGCAAAGGAAATGTCCGAGACATCATCATGGGTGACAATGTCTTTAAGGGGACAAACTTCGCTGATTGGGAAATGAACCTAAGGATAGTCCTTGGGGCTGAGAGGATGCTGTACACTATACAGATACCTCTCCCGCCTAAGCCCACTGACCCACTTGAGCTGGAGTTATGGAAAACTCACAGCAATGATTATGACACAGCTCAGGCTATTATGTTAGCTTCAATGACTCAACACTTTCGTCGCCAAAATAGGGACTTGGATCCTTATAATATGATGGCATGACTGCGAGATCTCCACCGCTCCAATAAGCGGATGGAGAGATATGAGTTGGTGAAGAAACTCTTCCGTGCCCGAATGACTAAAGGCGCATCAGTTGAGGCCCACGGGGTTCAAATGATCGCCGATATTGATGAGTTGGCCAATATGGGAATAGTCTTGGAGGCTGAGCTGACCATAGATTTGATCTTACAGTCACTTCCTGATACTTGGAGACAAATCATAATCAACTATAAGTTGATGGATACGGATGACACTCTTGGAGAGCTGTTATCCATCTTGAAGGAGTCTAAAAAGGAACTCCAAAAAGGGGGCAAGCGCGAGGCGCACTATGCATCGACCTCTTAGAGGCCAAGGGCTGGGCCGAAAGCTACTGGAGGGGTGAGGAAGAAGAAACATAAGAAAAAGGGTAAAGGCAAGTTGACAAAAGCTTCTGGGAAGCCAAGGGACAAGTCTTAAGATGTCTGCCTCAACTGCGGCAAGAAGGGTCACTGGAAACGTGACTGCCGAATGGGCAAAGGACACAAGGAGGATATCAAGGCAGGCAAGGCACTAGCCTCTTGTATGTTTGTTATTGAGATAAATATGACTACTTCTAGTTTTAAAATTGGATTTTTGATTCTGGTTGTGCTGCTCATATAGGTACTATTTGCAGGATCTGCAGAATAGCAGGATGCTGGCTCAGGGGAGTTGATCTACGAGTCGGAAACGGAACTCCAGTTGCTGTTTTGGCTGTAGGGACTTTTGTTTTGGAATTGCCCTCGGGGCATGTGCTTAAACTTTTGAACTGTTATTATATACCTAGTTTGACTAGGAATATCATATCTGTATCTTTGTTAACCCAGCATGGGTACACTTTTGTATTTAGAAACACTGGGTGTTATTTATATAAAAATTATGCAGAAATTTGCACTGCTGTTGCAAATAATGGCCTTTATATTTTGAATATAAATGAATCTCCTAAACATAAAATAACAAACAAAAGGCTCAAAAAGAGTAATCTAATAGATGAAGCTTACATGTGGCATTGTCGTCTAGGACACATTAACAAGACTCTCATATCCACACTTTCGAAGAGTGGGTACTTGGACGGATTTGATCTTAATTCATATGATGTCTGCGAATCTTGTCTTTTAGGCAAAATGCCTAAATAACATTTTTGTGGTAAAGGTGAACGTGCCACAGAATGTTAGCCCTCGTTCATAGCGACGTATGTGGGCCCATGTCTAGCCAGGCTATAGGTGGATATCATTACTTTGTAACCTTTACGGATGATGCATCTCGTTATGGTTATGTGTATCTAATGAGACACAAGTCGGAAACTTTTGAGAAATTCAAAGAGTTTCGACACGAAGTAGAAAAACAAACAGGCAAGAGTATTAAGACATTACGGTCGGACCGTGGTGGCGAATACTTGAGTTATTAGTTTCAAGATTACTTGAAAGAAAATGGTATTCTTTCACAGTGGACTCCTCCTGGAACACCGCAATTAAACGGTGTCTCTGAACGGAGAGAAACCGTACCTTGTTAGACATGGTAAGGTCCATGATGAGTCGCACTGAGCTACCATATCCTTCTGGGGATACGCATTAAACAGTGCAGTACTGATTTTGAATAAGGTTCCGTCAAAGTCTGTTGAACAGACTCCATATGAGATATGGACAGGGAGGAAACCAGGTTTCTCTTTCCTGAAGATTTGGGGATGCTGGGCATATGTTAAACGTTTGGAAGGTAGCAAACTAGAACCCAAATCAGATAAATGCCTTTTCGTGGGATATCCTAAGGAAACCAAATGATATTACTTCTATCACCCACAAGAGAACAAAATATTTGTTGCTCTACATGTATTTTTCCTTGAGAAGGAATTCCTAGATGCAGTGGTAAGTGGGAGGAAAGTGGAGCTCGATGAAAATCGTAGTGATACTGTTCCTGGCAATGAATCAACGACGGAACATAAACAGACCATCCAGGATGAGTCTGTACCACAATCTTCACATACACAAGGACCGCGTAGGTCGGAGAGAGTCGGGACGGTACCTGAGAGGTATGGGTTCCTGATCTCGCCTCATGTAGCTATTAATCTTATTGAGGATAATGAACCGACTACGTATGAGGAAGCAATACATAATATTGATTCCGCTTTATGGAAAGATGCCATGAAGTCCGAGATGGATTCCATGTATGCCAACCAAGTTTGGACACTGGTTGATGCATCAGAAGGCGTAAAGCCTATTGGATGCAGATGGATCTTCAAAAAGAAGACCGACATGGATGGCAACGTGCAAACGTAAAAAGCCAGGCTTGTAGCAAAAGGGTATCGTCAGCAATATGGTATTGATTATGACGAAACTTTCTCACCCGTTGCCATGATTAAATCCATTCGGATAATGCTTGCAATAGCTGCATATTTCGATTACGAGATATGGCAGATGGACGTTAAAACCGCTTTCCTTAACGGAAAGCTTTTGGAGGATGTTTATATGCAACAACCTGACGGTTTTATCTTACCTAGACTTGCAAACAAGGTTTGAAAGTTAAGTCGATCCATTTATGGATTGAAGCAAGCATCACGGTCATGGAATCAGCGTTTTGATGAGATCATAAAAGAATATGATTTCGTACAAAACGATGATGACCCTTGGGTATACAAGAAGGTTAGTGGGAGAGCATTGACTTTTATTGTCCTTTATGTCGATGACGTATTGCTTATAGGCAATGACATTCCCATGCTAACGTCGGTGAAAGCTTGGCTTTCATTGAAATTCTCCATGAAAGATCTAGGAGAAGCAGCCTTTATTCTGGGAATAAAGATCTACCGGGATAGATCTAGAAAGCTGCTTGGACTCTCCCAGAGTACATATATTGACAAAGTGTTGAAGCGATTCAACATGGATCAATCCAAGAAGGGATTGATGCCAATGTCACGTGGTATCCTTCTGTCTAAGGACATGTGTCCTAAGACTATAGAAGAGAGAGATAACATGAGTCGGATACCGTTCGCCTCGGCAGTCGGATCGATCATGTATGCCATGGTATGTACGCGACCTGATGTGTCATATGCTTTGAGCATGTGCAGTCGCTATCAGGCCGATCCAGGTGAAGGTCACTGGATGGCAGTTAAGAATATCCTTAGTATCTTAGACGAACTAGGATGCTTTCTTAATTTATGGAGGTGGAGAACTTGAGGTGTATGGGTACACCGATGCAAGTTTCCAAACCGACAAGGACGACTTCAAGTCGCAATCGGGGTACATTTTTTTTGTTTGAATAACGGAGCAGTGAGCTGGAAATCTTCCAAGCAAGATACTGTTGCCGATTCAACAACTGAAGCGGAGTATATTGCTGCGTCAGAAGCAGCAAAGGAGGCAGTTTGGATCCAAAAATTCCTAATCGGATTAGGAGTAGTTCCGTTAGCAGCTGAGCCCGTGCCATTGTATTGTGACAATAACGGGGCTATAGCACAAGCTAAGGAACCAAGGTCTCATCAACGATCCAAGCATGTTCTTCGGCGTTACCATCTGATTCGGGAGATTATACATCGTGGCGATGTAAAAGTCGAGAAGGTCGCATCGGATGACAATATTGCAGATCCGCTGACGAAGGCTGTTCTTCATGAGGTGTTTTGAACGACATATACATAGTTCAGGTATTAGATGCTTGAGTGACTGGCTATAGGCCAAGTGGGAGATTGTTAGACATTATGACCCATAGTGTCACTGTTTTGTAAAATATATTGTATTATTGTACAAAATTAACTATGTGATAATGAAATTGCCTTTTGCCGTTTTGTAAAATTATTTACTTTGATATATTAATGGCAAAAGTCCATATGATTAGTTCCGTATTGAGATGATATGAGACAGTATCAATATAAAAGGTTTAATCATT
>SKCR01033498.1:0-59347 GCA_019454045.1 Zanthoxylum bungeanum | reverse complement strand
AATTACCATCCCTAATTGGGACACATGAGGATTAGTGAGTTATTATTTCCAATAATTTTTAGTTGAGTTGGTTGGTATCTCATCTTTTAAAAATATGACTCAAGTTTCTCTATAGTGGAGCCACGTAGAAGAGTGTGGGGGTAATCGTCTCTATTTAATTCAAAAATATATTAAAATGTGTCATATAAATTAATGAAAAATCTAATTTTATTAATAAAAAAAAATTAATAAAGAATATCTAATCAAATTTTATCTATATTGAATCAATTTTATGACTACGTCTCCACATGATTGTGGGAACATTACAAGAAAACAACCAATATTAATAATTAAGTAATCTAATATGAAATTGTTTAGTGATCTTCCAAATTACTTAGAATTAGTTAGTAGTCAACTAGAATCATTATTACACCAAATGTAAGACAACTACAATAAAACTAATGTAATTAAATTTTATCATATCATATGAATCCTAATAATAGGAAATAAAGACCTATTTGATACTATGCGGTTACTTTAGAAATCATAAAAAATAAAATAAAAGGACTTTAATGTCATTACTGCCATTACAAAACCAACACAATCTCCTCCAAAACACACTTGCCCAGTTAAAAAGCCAAAAGAACTCTTTCATTCTAAAACACAAACACCATGAACAAGTAAAAAGTAAAAACAGCCATGAATGGTTTAACAAAGCTTGGAACTATACTAACTGTCGTGTTTTTAGTTTCCCTTTTGGCTTTAGTGGCCGAGCTTCTTTACGTTCTATGTCGGCGACACACATTCAGGCGCCGGAGCGACCCGTTTCACTCCACGACTTCGAAAGAGCAGCTTTTTTATTACTTGTTCTGCTGGAAGAACCAGATAAGGATCGAACCCACCGGAAACCCTCAGGATCCGGCGTCAGAGGACGCGGAAGCGGCGGCGGCGGATGACGATGATGACGTGGTGAAGTGGCAGCAGGCGGTGTACGGACCGTCGAGGGTTTTGTTTACTATTAAAGAAGAGGAGAGAGAAGGGACTGAAACGACGTCGGAAGCTGAAAATGAAATTGTGAAGAGCAAAACGGTGAGTTTTGATCACGCTGAGAGTGTGTGTGAGGGTGAGGTCGTGGTGGTGAGGATTGACCAGGGTTTTGATGATGGAACGACGCCGTTTTCCACTCCCTGTGCTTCGCCTCCGTACTATACTCCTTCGCCATCTCCTACACACGACAAGCACTACTACACGCCCGGTAATGGGGAAGCTGAGATGATATTGGAAAGTGAAAACGACGTGTCGTTTGTGAGTTTAGAAGTTAACTGCGTGTAAAAAACAGCTCTCCGAAAATATTATCATTTTGCAAATCTATTAATCGAATACATATTGTAATTTGTATGTTTGTACAAATTTCTTAAATTTTCTTTTGTTTTTTTTATTTAGTTTAACTACAAGTCAATCTCATTCCGCCCATATGAGTGGGGGTTTCCGGGTTTAAATCTCAAAAAAATTATATAATTTTAAAAATTATTTTATCATCAATTTTTTTAAGGATCAATATTTAGTAAGTTTTTATATCGCTTTTATGGGAAAAAATAAAAAATTATCAAAATATTAATTACTTTTTCATTTTTCCTATAAAAACTTTCCTAAAATGAATCATTAATAAATGCCCTAAGGACATTCATTAGCATTTCTTTTTTTTTTTAAATACAATTTTGTTTTCTTTTAATATCATAAAGTGATTGACGGCCGACAAGTCGTCGCCGTCGATGTCATATAAGTCAGTGTGGGTCAATTTTACAAAATTCAAAGTAAAAACTCAAAATCATCAATTTATGGATGGTTATAAATTTGTAATTAAATCGATATGTATATTATATACATATCATTAAACTAAATCAACTAAACAAAAAATGCCAAACACTTCGAGTGTATCGTTTTTTGATTTGACATTCACCTGTTTCAATAAAAAGCAGTTCGATCACGATCCTGCATGTCCAAATGAACTTAGATTTTGCCACGTGTCTATAAGAACTCTTTTTCCCTGACGTGGCAGGATCTGTGTGGATTATCTTTCTTTTTGCCTGTTTGTTTTAAATTAAAGTGCTCTTTTTTTTTTTTGTTCTTCGTAAACGAATTAAAGTGCTTTTAACAAGTTGTAGGTGGAAACATTAAATAATTGTGTACGATTTGCATGGCTGTAGATTTTTGTAGCCGTTTAGCTTTTTAAAGTGTCGAAGAAGTTTATTTAAGTAATTTAAACTGCTATGGTTTTGCGAATAATTTTTGTTGTCAAAATCATTCTTTTAAAAATTGCATCCTTATCATATATTTAGTCTGAATGTATTAAATTTTTTTTTTTTTAAAGAATGTATTTTTAAAATTGATTGTCCCAAAAATCGATCAAAATAGATAAAATGGTTAAACTCAATTTTTTAACTATGAGCCAACAAATTTTTTATTTTAACTAAATTTTTAAAATTCCTAAATCTGAACCAAAAGATAAAAATAAAATAAAGTACACTTATTTGAAATGTATTTAGTTATTTTGATTTCATAAAATCGATCACCCACAGTTAATAATAATACAAGAGAAGAAAATGAGTTTTTTTAATTGTTTTTTCAAAATGATTCTTCTTTTCTTTTCTTTTTTCTTTCTTTTTTTTAAAAAAACTAATATTTTACACTTCAATCTTTTAAAATTTTATCTTAAAAAATTTTTAACTAACAAAAGAAAACTCTAAATTTATCTCGTAATCTCATAACATCAATTTATCACTTCTATCTCTACTTCTCTACCACCCAACGTCTACTATCTAAAATATGAATTGAAAATAAAACTATTATACATCGTTTTCATTACATGAATTATAGTTGAGTAATAAAATATTATAAAATAAATATTATAGTTATTATGTTATATCTTATAATTTAAAATTTTAAAAATAATTGTAATAAAAATTAAACGTGTCCCGACTAAATAAAATTTCTGGATAAGTCCCTACATGTGGTGTGTATTTACTGTTCACGTGAACAATAATATAATTTTCTTTGGCTTTATACGTGTAAAATGGAGGAAAAATTAAGTCAAATTTTTTATTAGTTAAAAAATTATTAAATAGTAATAAAATTTAAAATTTTAGGATTCAAGAGGAAACAAGTCAAGATAGATAGTTTATTTTTATATATAATAATTAATGGGAAATATGTTTTTTAAATAAATTTCTATTAAATTTTTAACTAACTTTAACATTTATGATACGTATTTACTAACTTTAGGTTACGTATATAAGTTATGTCTCAGCTTCCAAGTTATTATATCGAATAACTTGAGATTTATAAGTATTTAATGATATATCAAAATGATGAAAATGTCTACAAAAATATCACATTCAAATATTCAATCATAATCATCGACGTCAAGAACCGAAAAAATCAAATAATAAACACAATATTTATTTACACAAAGGTAGCAGGTAGGGTCTTTTTTTGTTTGGAATATAAGGAAATTTCGTCATCAAATCATCATTTTCGAGCTTAAACGGAGCACGTAAAATCTCCGGCTATCTCAAACTCTTACAAAAAATACACTTCTTAGGTTCGAACTCATGACCTCAACACCAAAATATTTAACCTTACATCACCAAATTACGCTAAGAGTATGTAGCCTCATGCTAAAAAGAAACCTAAAAATAATAAAAAGAAACCAATCAATAAAACCAAGAACTAGAACAAGATCATCATCAACAGTACTGATGATTATCGATCAATTGATCAGAATCAAGATGGCGCTTGGTGGTTTCAGCACCGCCAGCAAATCTACCTGGGCACGGGTGCTGCAGCGATGATGGCATGTTATCGTATATTTGTCCTACATTGACTAAAGTATGAGATTGACTTGATATTTTATAATGTTACACGAATAACTTATCAATTATAAAAATGCGACTATATTAGTATTAACATATCGGATCCTATTAGAACTCCGCGGTTAAGCGTGCTTTGACGGGAGCAGTATTAAGATGAGCGCTCTCTTGGGAAGTACTCATGCACCCCTCATTTTATTTTAACCTCAAGTGATTGCCTCAATGATAAAGATTTTGGGCTTGAGTGGTTTGCTCTCTCTTAAGTTTAAAGTTCGAATTCACTAGATGTATTCTTTAGTCATGCCTCATGGTGTAAAAAACCAGCGACTTATCATAATCTGTGCTGGAAAACTTCTGATGGCACGAGGCATAGGTCTCGATAATTAATTGAGGTACGCGTAAACTGTTCCGGACACCAAAAAAAACTATAGGCATAAATTTTTCTTTATTTCATATTTATCTTTTACTAGCACATGACCCGTTTTTTAGGTATTAATCTTGTAAATGTTTCGAAACTTTTGGTTTTATAGTCTAAATGAGACAATTGATTTATTTACAAGTAATATTGATGTCCATTCGTTTGTCTCTCAGTTCTCAAAAAATATTTCTAATTATTTGTGCAAGAGCTAATAATCAGAGTCTGCATCCCGAATTACAATAAATAATACAAATTCATGAAATAATAAGTTTCTTATTTTAATAGGAGATTATATTTTTTATATTGTAATAGATTTCTTATGTTATAATTTTATTATTTTAAATTTATAATTTAATAATAAATAATAATTATAGAGATATTTTAATTTTATAATTTAATAATAAAAAAATTAATTGAATAGATGATGTTAATTATAGATAATTTAATAGTGTTTTTACATTTTAATAGATATTATATTATGTTTCATTGTTATAATATAATTGACACGCTCAAAAAATGATTTTTTACTCTCAAATATAAGAGTGTTGAAGTAATAAAATAACTCGGTAAGTCCGGGGTCGATCCACATGGAATAGATTTAATAGGATAAAATAATAATTTGAGTGAAAAGAAAAAGATTGATTTTTTTTTGAAGTGATTGTAAAATTTTAAATTGAACTGCAATAATAAAATAAAATGTTGGGGGTTAGAGGTCCACTTTTAATATTAAATTTAGAAATCTCACTTGTTATAATATATAAATTGTCATTATTACCCAATTAATTTATTTCAAGAATTAATTATGCTAAAACAAATAAAATCAGCCATAAATGCGGTGATAACTTTTATATATAACAAGTCTGTTGGGGTTTTGGGCAAATGGCGCGACGGTAGTGCGGTTCGGGCGAAATCGTAATTTTAAAAACTTTAAATTACCGAATGAATTAATCAATATCCAATATGAATAATTCATTCATATTTCACCTAAACATGTTTATTCGATATCAAATAATGACATAAACAACTAAGAAACGTTGCGAAATTTTTATGAAAACATTTTTCCGTAAAATGGCTTAAAACACGTTTTTGACCGAACCGACCACCCAATACACATAAGGGATGCCCAGGTTAGCCCCAATAGTATTAGGGCAGTTCATGGACTGCCTGAACAGTGACAGATTCACTGTTTGGGCGTCTGTCATCCGGTTGGCTCAAAAGTCACCCAGTAACGCCGTTTTTCGCCTTTTTCGTTTATTTCAACTCCGAAACAATTTCCGAAAATTGTTTCAACACCCAAAACACATCCAATACATTCAAAAAATATAATTTTCATCAACATATGAACAGTATATCCAGATCTGATCCAGAATTGAAATATATCAATTTTTCATGCTTTAAATCCAATTTTTCAAGATTAATCTAATTAATCAAAACACCAATCAAAGTCACCACACATGAACCACCCAAGATAATTCTAGGCATTACAAGAGTGGTCATAACACTCTAGAATGGCAACATATCATCAAATGATCAAATTGGACAATAATTACAATAATATCATCCAAATCTACTTCACACATGTCATATGCATCCAATTCCATCTTCCAACACCAAAAGCCCCAATTTTAACAAGTAAAGAAAACCCTAGAACTATTCTAGGAACACAAGAACAAGAAACAAAATTTCTAAGCTCAAGAACATAAAGAATTACCTTTAATTCTCCTTTTTTTTTCTAAGCTTTTCTTGAATTTTTCTTCACTTTTCTCCCTTGAATCATCAAAGAAATTAGAGAGGTATTTGAAGAGGAAGTTTTCGGCCTTAGCAAGCTTCTAAATGAAAAGAAAAAAATTTTCTTTTTAAAGATGCAATGACCGACTCTCCAAGGGGTAAAATGGTCATTTTTAAATTTAATCCAATTAAATAACATTAAGCTTTTTTTTAGTAGCAAATCAAATTTGCACACATTTAGCTTAATTAAATCATGCCATGTGTTTCAATAATAATTAAACATATTTCATAACATTTATGAAATATGGATATTATTTAACTATTCAAATATTTAACAATTAAATATCTAAATAATTAATTAATATAATTATTATATATATGTATTTTTTATTTACATTAACTAACAAATACATATATTTATGGCATGTGTCAAAGTCTCATTTGACAATTAATTAATATGTATCAAATCGAATTTTGTATCAAATACAAATACATATTAATTATTAAATGACCAAAATTTCTTAAATCATGTGTTATCGTTTAACCGATTAAACGATTCGAATTAACTCATTTAATCTGATGTAGTTTTATGAATAATCTGTATTATTCATAACGCGTTGCCCAAGTGCTCAACGAGTACACTTCATATTGTGGGACTCTCTAAGTTTAGGTTTATCTGTCACGAAATCCAATTTCGTGTCCATAATTCACCCACTCATGAATTATGACGACCACATATAATCTCGCTAAACTATGCAAGTCGAGGTCATTGCATACGTATAATCCCTCTGTCACAGGCTATCCATATTATACCTGGGATATAGATAAGAACGTCAAATCCTTATGGTATAATATAGTCGACTTTCAAATTTACGATCTCTAAATAACACTCGGAACAAGCTTCCGAAGTTATACCACAGCCATAGATTTACTATATCGTAAACACGTGTAGGATGTCTATGTCCCTGTACACAGGATTGACGGATTCTATCTTGATACGCACAGGATATCATGTACATTAGTCCACACCCAACGAACAGGCGGAGGTCTGATCATGAATAGATCGGTGACGTGACTTCCATCAAAGTGTGGAGGATAACTCATATATCCATAATGGTATCTCAAGTCGAATGACCACTATGCTCACTCAACTCGAGAAGATTCCTATTGACGTTGGTGTACCATCTATTAGGAAATCTTCAGTGAGTCGTTAAATGTTTATCAAATAAACACCTACATGTCTATACGAGTCTCCCGAGACTCATGGTTCATTGGGACAAACCATCGGACCAAGTCAAGATATACGACATGTACTGGTCTCAACGGATTTTACTAACCGATCTGTGTTAGTAAATCTTGACCAGAAATTTTATTTAAGGATATACATCTTATAGTGCGCTTCCCAATATCAATTACAAACTACGTTGTAATTGCGCACTACATTATAAATCCTATGGTCTTTGTCTAATATACACGTATCACTGAACCAGATTTAGTTTCAATCTAATCATAATTAGATATCTAATTGTAATTAGATCGAATATGTGTATAAAAGACAAGAGGTGCTACCATTAAATAAGTAATATTATGGAAAATGAAATTGCTCATATTCATGAATAGGACATAAATACGATCCGGATTGGCACTCCAAGCACCAACCCTAACAATTTCTCCCACTTGCTTTAGTGTCAATCCACAGTATCATATACACATCTCAATGTATATCACATACTCATTGTCCTCAAGAGCTCACCTAGCACTCAAGAGGTAGGAAACAACAAGTAAGTTCGCTTTAACAAATTGAGTCAGTCCAACAAACTCAATCGTTTTCCTTAACCAGCATCATTCATATTTTGTAGAATCCAAATTCCACATCAATATGACTCAGACGCTATATCATTATTGTGTTATAGCTACTGAGTTGTCTATGTATTTAGAGATCAAATCCAAATACTATGAGACAACCGCAAGCACTACACTAATATGAAAACTTCTAATCTATAGGGTCACTATGAAACTTCATAAGTCAATACTTCATAAGTTGCAACTGATTCCACTAGTTTAGTAGAATCAACAGTGACACTCTCACTGCATCTTTTCTGACTTTATATGACATAAACCATCTAATGTCATAATTAGGATCAAAATTAATTTGACCTTATGGTTGCAGACTAAATTCTTCATGAATAAGAAACTCATTCTTAATATCTATAAGATAACAAAGAACATGTTTCAAGACCCATCATATGGTCTGCAGCATATCAAAATAACTCGTAACAATTACGATTAAATTGATATCTTCAATCGCATATAATATAATATTAATTAAGCCATCATCCTATGATGCATAAGATTGACTAGACATTAAATCAATCTCTCTTTCGAAAAAGGTATCATCATTTACGAAAGATGAATATTATATATATATATATATATATATATATATATATATAAGACACGTTAACTGTCAAACAGTATACTAACTGTCATACAGATAGTCTTACTGTGTCCTTTATTAGATCATATCTATACGCGCTACTAATGGGAGTACCTCACAAGTCTCTTAGTTTTATATCATATATGAAACTTTATATCAAATATACAGAGACTACTCTCACTGGTTTCACAGAGAAAAAAAAGACTTAGGATATATACAATGCTATAAAGAAGTTTGTACGCTCCCACTGACCCTACTAACAAATATGTATTCTCTATGCTTTGATAAAATCAGACAATCTGACTATAATCAAAATTAGAGAACATAAATTTTCAGAAAGTTTATCTGAGTCTACAATAGGCTCTATAAGTTAGTATATCAAACTGTGATCTTAGCAGAATACAAACTCTAGGGCAATTCTAGAATGAACTCTTCAAACAAAGAAAGCACAATGGATTTCTCATTCGAATAAACATTCAGGAACACCACTTTGCATTCTTTAGCCAAAATACATAGTTTAATATCAACATAAACCAACAGATTTTTAATTGTTCAATTAGTGCGACTAGAGACAAGTTTTCTCAGAATCTACAATAAACTACTGAGTATAACTTTTCTCATTGTCATACTATAAAGGTCAAACCTTTATCAAGCTCACTTTGCTTTTGATGCGCAAATAATTTGTACATTTTATGAACGATTCATAACGAAAGCCTAATCAAGTTCAAAACTTGATCGTAGTAAGCTATGAACAATCTTAGATCCATGATTCTATGCTAACTTCCGAAATCGATATCAAATATCGCTCCTACTATAAGTTATAGGATAGTTTTTCTTCGAAAGAAAAACAACAGAATCATTAAGTATCTAATACTTTGTAAATGATTCTGACATCCTATTGAACTTATACGAAAGATGTCTAAGGGTCTTTTCATCTTATTAATTATGTAGTTCTACTTACAGTTTATCATTCTCACATTTGACTTCAATAAGTCAAGTCTTTTCTACAATTGTCCTTATCTGATGTTAACATACCAAGTAATAAAACAATTTTATTGCTCGGGATCGTAGAAAAAATATTCTATCAAATAGAATATAATATTTATTAAATAGAATAAATGATAAACCTTACTTGTACCTCCGAGGCACAAGTACTTTCAATTATATAACAATTATACAAAAGAAAGTTTCAAATCTCAAACTTTTCAAGATTCAAATTTTCTATTATACATATCATATATGTAACTGTAGAAACGAATGGAACCTTAATTAAAGAGATGAATTAGTGTTACTGGAGCATAACCCTAAGAGTATTGAAAACTAATTCGGTAACACTCAATATCAACGAATCAAATCATATAAGAGTCAATTACTCCCACTAACCAATTCCATCAAGATGGAATCGTGGAAGTTTAATATTGAGTAAGAATCACATTCATTAAATAACTTTAGAACTTATTGCCTTAAATTCATATGTTTGATCATATCAAACATCTTTGAACAATTCAAAGATTCACGATGAATTTCAAGATATAGTTTTTCAACATTTCAAAGAATATCTTTGAACCATTCAAAATATTTTATCCGCGTTTCATCATCAGAACATATTGAAAGTTCTCGAAAAATTGAAGACGTTCAACATGTTCTCTATTAGAAACATGTAACTAAGTCATGACAAATCATTAACTAAGTTACGAAGTGAATAAAACTATCTAAGGCAATTTTTAATTCATTAAACCACGTACATCCAATGTATTAGTTTAATAAATCTGTGGTCCAATGAAAATCATTGGTTAAATGAGATTTAATCACATCCTGAATACAATATTCATTAAATGGATAAGGATATATGGTGTGATCTCGTATCAGACCATCTTTTACCATAAGGCACAAGCATCTAATGCTTATGTGATAAAAGCTCATAAAACACCGTTCTAAGTTATTTAGTTAACCGAATATTTTTCTTAATATTTATCTTTATATCAATGACACTACTAGTCGTATTAAAATATGTAACAACTGTTTATAAAGAACAAGTAACTATCCAATAGTCCCAAGTTCTGATATACAATATCAAAATAATCATTAAACATTATTTTAATTAACTAGACGGGAGATCTGGTATCCAATATCTATAGTTGTCATATTGTGAGAATCAATATTCTCTATACAACACATCTTTTTTCTTAAGCTTTATAATTTGCGTTAAATTATTCACAATAATTGCAAATGATTGATTAGCAAACTGTGTCAGACACGTGACTTCTAAAAGTCACTAAAGCCAAGAAACATCATTATAAGATAAACAAATACTAATGGGGATTTTCCTAATGCCAGTCAAGAATCTCGAGACATGAACTAATTCAAGTCAATTCTTACTCCATAAGAAACTATTTTTACTAGATAACTATATCTAAAACATATATCTATTGAGATTACTAATCGTGACTTAGTAACAAAGTCACTAACCATCTTGATTTTTCAAGAAAATCGGAACAACAGTTCCTGATGGTTTGAACTAATCTAACAATATCTAAGTCTACTGTCATTCTAGAACCTATTCTAGAAATACGCAACCATAAGTAAAGTCAGAAAACATATTCAAGTAATATACTATGCAGTGGATTAGAAGTATAATTCTATAAACAATATAGAATAAAGGAAAACAAAAGCAGCAAATTCCATAAAATTACACACTGCTTTAGTTATGGATTTTTTAACCCAGCAGTGTCTCTCACTATTTTACGTAATACTGTAATTCCCAAAGGAGAACGAGAATTCAATAATTAAATCAAATTCCATAGTGAGAGTAAGATCCCATGAATATATTTCGACTAACAGCTTTGGCACGATCTCGCCTACGTATATTCTGTTGGACAATTATGACCCATATCATCACTATTTGTACAGAACATGGTGTTGTTGTACAAATTAACTATGTGACCAAGGAAATTGCTCTTTTATCATTTGTAATTGGATTACCGAGATATATAAATGATAAAAGTCCATATGATTAGTTCCAGATTAATAAGATATGAGACATTATTAATCCACTAAGGTTTAATCATTAAAATATCCCTAGTCGTAGTATTATCGAGATTGGACATTGATAATGCGGAATAGACTAGTATTGCACTTGTGCGTGTTATGGGAGCATAACGGCATAGTTCTCATATATTTGGGTATTGGATACTCATGCAAGTGTAATATGAGGTTGTGTTTTCCGATGGTACAAAAATAGCTTCGCTCTGCATAAACCCCTCGGAATTCCATTGGTAGTATGACTATGTGTCTATGGAAGTCCGAATCAGGGTAGGAGTATTTGGTCTTAACCTGAGACTTGCATCGCTAATACTTGC
The DNA here is from genome assembly GCA_019454045.1 of Zanthoxylum bungeanum. NCBI lineage: Eukaryota > Viridiplantae > Streptophyta > Magnoliopsida > Sapindales > Rutaceae > Zanthoxylum > Zanthoxylum bungeanum. The sequence goes on along the minus strand of SKCR01033498.1, from coordinate 47,557 downwards.
GACAATCAATATACTTTGGTTTTGGTCGTCCAGGGCTTTAACAGGTTCTGTGTACGCCTCTTCTGGGTATATTGAGAATCGTAGTGTAGTGGGTGTGATGTCAAGATGGAAGTATCACTCCAGCCATATGGAGATGATGATCACGCAGGATACGGAACTAGTACTCTTTAGTACTGCTGTCATCAGGATAATATGACTAAGTCATGATTATCCGATTATAGAGACTAGTTACCAGAGATCCGATATGTGCTTCGTACGGGGCATACACAATTCCAGCCTTAGGCCTTGCATGTGACATTTGATACTGGATCGCAATACGCAATACTACGTATACTACGCCTGATATAGATTACATATTCATTTAAGAATATTTCTGGAGAATTGGGTAGACACGGTGCTTTGCTAGAAGCCAACCATGACTTGTAAATCGGTAAAAACGTAGTACTAGGTAGGTACGTACGTGTTCGGATAGTCCGACGACCGGATTTACTGCCAACATATCCATGGATCTCATAGATCGCTTCCCGAAGATTCACCGATGACGTATGACTAAGATATAATTAATCTAGGATTAATTATATCCGAGATAAAATTAATCTAGGATTAATTACAGAGATATTTTATCTGGGATAAAATACTATTCAAAGAGAGAGAACGATTAATTCGGAATTAATCAATAAAATAATATATTCGATATATTAAACGAAAGTAGATTTCGACGAGGAATTAAAATTAAATTTTAATTCGGGCGAACGAGTTAATTTAGAATTAATTCGCCAGCGACGTGAATAGTAATTTTGCTATGCATAATTATTTAATTAAATTTGATTTAATTACGTCGCAACGGAAAATTCGTTAATTCGGAATTAGCGAACCCGAGCCCGGGAGTGTTTGCGGGCCCACTCGCATTTCGAATCAAGTGGGGCCCACAAGTCACATCACGCGTCACATCATTAGTCATTCTTGTGATGGAAGTCACATCAACTTTGAGTGATGTGATGAATGTCACTTTTGTGAGTGATGTGAGTTGTTGGAAGGCTTTAATGCCTTGTACCTTTTTGAATTTGGAATTTTTTGGTATTAGATTTTTGAAATCCAAATACACAAAACCAACTCAACTACTTCTCTCCTTCTCCCCTAACTCACGGCCTTGGTGCCATTTTCCTCTCAATTTCTTGGCTTGGCCGAGAACAACAAAATACAAAGGGAAAGATTTCTCGCAAATTTTTCTATGATGCTAGCACATCCAAGAAGTCACACAAAGGTGATACGGAAACCCATCTATGAGCATGGAATCCACACATAAAGCTTGGAGCTTGGAGCACACAAAGAGGGGTTGACCGAAACACAAGGAGCACAAAAGTGGCATGGCCGAGAGCTTCATCCATGGAGCAAAAGTTTTGTGTTCTTCGCATCGCAAAGCCGATCAAAGTAAATATTTCCGCAACTTTACTTTGATGTATTCGCACTTTTCATCGCTTTATATGATCTTGGTTTGACTTAGAAAACCCAACAATGGTATCAGAGCCATTATTAAGCATGAAATTGATTTAGGGTAAAATTTGGGTAAAATTGATTTGAGCATGATTTGATAAAATTGATTGATTGAGTATGCTTGAATGATGATAACTTAGAGTTATGCATGATCAATTTGATGAAAATTGAATTGGATTAATTTTCCCCCAATTTTTGGCTTGGCCGAAAGTTGTAAGTGCCCTAAAGTCATGGTGATTTTTGTTTTTTGATCATTGGATGTGTTGAAAGACTTGGGATAAATTGATTTAGGATTTAATTGGATTAAAATCGAAATTGGATTTAAAATCCCTAAATTGCCGTGAGCTTCAAAGCATGAATTGTGATTGATTTTGCTTCAATTGTGTTGGACATGAATTGATAATTATAAAGCATGATTAATTATGTAAATTTGTATTTTGGAAATGTTGATTTAAGTAATTAATTATGGCTTATACACTTTAGTTAATTGAATTGTGAAATTTGGAATTTTGTAATTTAATTAGTTGGGCTAAATTTGGAATTGGGCTTTTAAAGTTGTATTTGGGCTTAATGGGCTTGGTTGGGCCAAGTTTGGTTTAGGTTAATTGGTTGGATCCAATTGGGCCTAAAACCATATCCATAAATTCCAAATATAATATAATGGACCTTTAAAATTTTAATTGGGCCTAATGGGCCTAAATTGATTTTTGGCAAAATGGTGATTCCTTATTGGGCTTTGGTTGCCAAAGTCCATGCCTTATAAATTAATTGAAAGCCTATTGGACTTTAATTAAATTGACATTGGATGTTAATTTGGCTTTGAGACCCGTAATGATTAGATTTAGAATCTAAGTCGTAAAGGCACATTAATAAAGTGTAATTATTTAATTTGGAATTAAATAAAGATTAGTATGAATACAAATTAAATTGGATTTAATATTGTAGTTTGATATAATTCGAGAATTCATACTTTTAGTACTTATTCTAAAACTAGTTTGACTCGCGGCAAATCAAATCGTTGTTTGAACATTGGATGGTCATTAATTTCAGATTAATTAATTGGATTTGATTGATAACATGCTTTGTGTGAATACATTGATGTGATGTATGAATAATGTATATCAGATGGATATTAGATGGGTGAGGGGGAAATTTGGGAAATTGTTGTAATAAATTTAGAATTTATTAATGGCCCTGCGTGTCCAGCCTATTACCTCTTGACTCTTTGTATTTCTCTTCTCACCTATTCCCCTCAATGTAAATGAGGTTTCTTTAGAAGTGTTATGTAATTTGGTAGAAGTAAGATTTGTGCTAGCGGAGAGAGGAAAGTGAGAGATTTGTTCTAGGAACAAAATATTTTAAATATCCATATGCATATCATTATTATTTATTTATCGCGCCTTATTATGCTTTTAGAATGCATGCTTAAGGGTGTATGATGAGACCTAATCAAAGATAATTAATTGGTTGCCAATTACGCGAAAAACCCTCAACAAATATTAAGCGCTTTTCCTTCCATTGAATGATTCATTCTCAAGATCCAAGATTGGCACTGGTTTGTTGTGGCTAACAGAGGGTTAGTACTCAACATAGGGAGGCAATTATTAAATTTGCAATTTCGTTTAGATACTTGCCAATACGTGCTCATTTCAATTTTTCGTCAATAATATTTAATCGTTGTTTTAATTGAACAGTTGGACTGTATTCAAACTACTTCAATTTATAGTTGATTATATAATTGGATTATAGTAATCAATATATTTGAATTTAAATAATCAAATTATAGTTGATTATATAGTTAGACTATAGTAATCATTATAATCAATAGTACCCGAAATCGTTAATTGGATAGTTGGACTATAGCAATCAAGATAACTGAAAGATTAGCGTTTAGAATATAACCCTGGGGAAAATGTCTTTAAGCGGCTTTAATTTTCAGATTGAGAATATAACCTCAGGATAGTCCTGGGAATTGATAAGTTATTCTATTTGATAGAATTACATCTCGGGCCTAAGCTCGGAGTTGAGCAAATAAGTAGAACATGATCTTTGGAAGATTCATGTGATGGTAACTTTAGTGCTCAATCATTTATACTTGATGCAATGACTCTTTAATTCTGTCGTCAAAATTAAAGACTAGATCATTGTACCATGATGATAAAAATAAAGATATTCATAGATTTATCCTTAGATCTTAGAAGTACAAATTGCAGAAGAAGTTCTTTAGCTCGTGTATGTCAGAGGGTACATCTGTCGAGCACTAGGTGTCGCAGATGATTGATGACATCGATCAGCTAGGTTAGCTAGGCATTACCTACGTGGCCGAGATTACCAAAGATTTGATCTTATAGTCTCTACCCGAAAGCTAGGGCAGGTTCATTTTGAACCAAGATTAAACTCTTGGAGAGTTGACGGCTATGCTCAATGAGGCAGAGCCAGAGCTTCTAAAAGGGGCAATGGCAAAATCATCAAAGTCTTCTAGGAAGACAAAGGACATATCCCAAGATGTCTGCCTAAACTGTGGCAAATAGGGTCATTGGATGCGTGACTGCCGTATGGACAAGGCAGACATGAATGAAGTGAAAACGGGGCAAGGCTCCGACTTTAAGTATGTTTGTCATAAACATGTTCACTATTAGTTTCAAAATTGGATTTTGATACTAGATGTGGTACATAAATATGTACTGATGTGCAGAATTTGCTGATAAGCAGGAGACTGACTTCAGTTGAGATTGATCTGCGAATCGGAAACGGGACGAGAGTCGCTGTTTTAACCGTAGAAACCTAAGTTTAGGAACTACCCTTTGGTATGTACTTAAATTAGGAAACTGTTATAAAGTATCTAGTTTGACTAGAAACATTATCTCTATATCAGAGTATAACTCGTTGCGGGTATACCTTTATATTCTAGAACACTAAAGTGTTTTATTTTATAAAAAGATGATATTGAGATAAACACATTAGATGTGAATAACAATATTTATATTTTGAATATAAATTAATCTCAAACGTATAACATGACAAATAAATAGCTCAAACTGATTTGATCATATGAGACTTATTTGTGGCATTGTTGTATGGGACATATTAAACAAGACTCGTATATCCACACTTTCGAAGAGTGGATACTATAACAGATTTGATTCTATTCAAATGATGTCTACGAATCTAGTTTATTAGGCAAAGTGCCTAAAATACCTTTTACTTGGTAAAAGTACAAGTGCCACCGATCTGTTAGCCCTCGTTCATAGTGACGTAACTGGGCCCATGTCTAGCTGGGCTAGAGGTGGATATGAATACTTCGCAACCTTTGATATGAATACGTAGCTGGGCCCATGTGGCATCGTGTTATGGTTATGTGTTTCTTGTGAAACATAAATCGGAAACTTTTGATAAATTCAAAGAGTTTCGACATGAAGTAGACAGACAGATCGGCTAAAGTATTAAACCATCACGGTTAGACCGTAGTGGAAAATACTTAAGCAATAAGTTTCTCAATTACTTGAAAAAGTATAGTATTCTTTCATAGTGGACTCCTCTCGGAACACCTCAATTTGAGCGGTGTGTCCGAACTGAGAAACCGAACCTTGTTGGACATAGTAAGGTTAATCATGAGTCGCTCTGAGCTACCATTTTCCTTCTAAGGATACGCATTAAATAGTTGACCGGCGTAAACACACACGTATAACGCAAGCGCACGTATCGTTCAGTAGTATAAAAATATCGATCCCACGATGACTTAATTCCTAATGTTGTTATTAATTATTGAATCTATTTATTTACACATCTAATTGAGGGTGAAGAGAATGATTACTTGATTGATTTGGTTGATTGTAGTTTTGTAAAATAAATAAATAAATAAAAAGACAAAAGGAAATACTAAGAATATATCAAAAGACACAAAGATCTAGGGTTGTGAATCATTCTAATATCTTTTAAAAGATGAAGTGATTATTTTATGTTTGTGTAATAAATCGGTTTACTATCCTGGACACTAAATTATGCAAAAGCCTCTGTCGATGGTCAGACGCAAATACCCAGTTTAACCCAATTGAACCATATGTCTATGTCAACCAAATTATCTGGATTCATTAAGTTTAAGTTCCAATTATGGCTACCCCCGCCTGACAGGTATATGTCTATCCTGTAAGGAAATCTATTAAAGGGTTATCTATCCTCAAGGAAGATCGTGGGCTATTAAGTCTAAGGCTGAAACCTAAAATCCCTACTATGTCTAGTTCATTTTAGATTTACCGCATCAATCTTATTGGTGATCAGACAACAAGAAGCATTAAGCTTAAGACTTAATAAGTAAACCTTTAAATTACCCAAACTATAAAATACCCCTTATAAACCGGTGATATTAGAATTCATCACAAACCCAGATAACTAACACATAACTAGGGCTAGTAAAAACTTAAAAATAAAAGACATAAAATAAAAATGCTGAAAAGTAAAAGACATAAAGTAAAAGCTGAAAAGTAAATTGCTGAAAAGTAAATTGCTGAAAATTAAAGAAAAGAAAAGTACTGTGCATAAAAGTAAATTGCGGAAAGTAAAAACTGAAAAGTAAAGAAAAGAAAGGCGAAAGCAGAAATTAATTACTAAAAGCTATAAATAAACAAACAAGATACAATCTTCTTAGTATTCTTAAGGAATTCCTTAGAAGAAAGTATGAATTTTACAAATGAAATGGCTTGGTATTTATAGGCAAAATTTTGCCACCATCAAATCATCAATCAATTTCTCCACCAAATCCATTATTAATTTCTCCACTAATTACTCCACCAAATCCATTATTTCTCCACTAATTGCTTATCTTGTTTGGTGTTGATTTGATAATTTTTATTAATTATTTATTAATTAATATTTTGCTTTGAAAATGATTGATAATGACTTTTAATAATTACACTCCACACACTTCTGGATGGTTCATCAATTTCGGTCATGAAATCATCAGAATTCGAAAATATTTTCTCTTTCAAAGTTGTAGATCTTTGAGTCTTCTTTAATCTGGAACTTGAATCAGCTCAATCCGATATCTGAGTAAAAAGTTATGCCCAAAATACGACAGATGCATAAAACTGGAATTTCCAAAACTGCACTTCGTCAAAACGCCCTTTCAAGTTTCCAATCTCCAAAATTAAAATATCAAGTCCAATAATTGCCCTTATTTGACCACATTTTCATCCTAATGATTTCATTAAGACCCGATATTATTTTATCTGCCAAAAAACTAAAACTCATCAAAACGTTCATCAAACCCGAGAAACTAAACAAAATATTAAGTAAAAGGGGCGGTAAATATTGATATATTTTCCGGTCATCAACAGTCAACACTTATTTTTAATAAGGTTCCATAAAATATGTTAGACATATTTCATATTAGATATGAACAGGAAAGAAACTGGGTTTTCTCATTCCTGGAGATTTGGGAATGCTGGGCATATGTTTGGATGATACCAAACTAGAACCCAAATCGGATAAGTGCCTAATTGTAGGTTATCCTAGGGTAACCAAAGTATAGACTTATACAACTCACAAGAGAACAATGTAATTAGTGCTCTCCATGCGGTTTTCCCAAAAAGAATACCAATATGCAGTGGTAAGTGAGAGGAAAGTAAAACTCGATGAAAATCAGAGTAATACTGTTCCAGGCACCGAGTCCTCATGGAACACAAACAGTTCATCAGAGATGAAACTGTACCACAATCTTCAAATACACAAGAACCACGTAAGTCGGAGAGAGTCAGAAAACAACCTGAGAGGTATGGATTTCTGATCTCACCTCGTAAAGATGTCAATCTTATTGAGGAAGACAAACCGACTATGTATGAGGAAGTGATACAAGGTATCGACTCCCTATTATGGCAGAGTGCCATGATGTCCGAAATGGATTCCATGTTTAACAACCAAGTTTAGAAACTGGTTGATGTACCGGAATGCATTGTGCCTATTGGAATATAAGTCTTCAAGGAAGACAAACATGGATGAAAACATACCAACGTACTAAGCTAGGCTTGTAGCAAAAAGGTATCGTTATCAACATTGTGTCGATTAAGACGAAACCTTTTACTCGCTGCCATGATTAAATCCATTTGGATAATGCTTGCTAATGCTGCATGTTTCATTTATGAAATATGGCAGCTGAACATCAAAATCGCTTTCCTTAAACGGAAACCTTTTGGAGGATGTTTACAACATCCTAACGGTTTTGTCGTACCTAAAAAAGCAAACAAGGTTTGCAAGTTAATTCGATCCATTTATGGATTGAAGCAAGCATTGCGTTCTAGGAACTATAGTTTTGATGTAATCATAATGGTATATGATTTAATTCAAAACGAAAATGATTCTTGTGTATATAAGGAGGTTAGTGGGAGCGCACTGACAATGATTGTCCTATATATAATGATGATATATCATTTCTTGGAAATGACATTCCCATAATACAATCGGTGAAAGATTGGCTTTCATGAATATTCTTCGTAGAATACTTGGAAGAGACAACCTTTATTCTAGGAATAAGGATCTACCGGGATAGATCTAAAAGTTGTTGGTACTCTCCGAGAACTCTGACCGGCGTAAACACACACGTATAACGCAAGCGCACATATCGTTCAAGTAGTATAAAAATATCGATCCCACGAGGACTTAATTCCTACTGTTGTTATTAATTGTTGAATCTATTTATTTACAAATATCTAATTAAATGGAGATGAGAGAGATTGTTTGTTTGTTTGGTTGAATGTGGCTTTGCAAAATGAATAAATAAAAAGACAAAAGAAAATACTAAGGAAAATAACAAAAGACACAAAGATCTAGGGTTGTGATTTATTCCAATATCATTTTAATGATGAAGTGATTATTTTATAGTTAGGAAATATAATGATTTAATAACCTGGAACACGAAATTATGCGAAAGCATCTGTCGATGGTCAGACACAAATACCCAGTATAACCCAATTGAACCATATTCCTATGTCAACCACATTATCTGGATTCATTAAGATTAAGTTCCAATTATGGCTACCCTCGCCCGACAGGTATATTCCTATCCTGTAAGGAAATCTATTAAAGGGTTATCTATCCTCAAGGAAGATCGTGGGCTATTGAGTCTAAGGTCTTAAACTTAAAATCCCTATGTCTAGTCATTTTAAGTTTACCTAATCAATTTATTAATGGCCAGTTAATAAAAGCATTAAGATTAAGACTCAATAAATAAATCTTTATAATATCCAAACTATAATCTAACCCTTATAAACCGGTGATAGTGAAATTCATCACAACCCCAAATAACTATTTAGTTACAACACATAAATAGGACTAATAACTGAAAAATAAAAGACATAAAGTAAAAATACTGAAAAGTAAAAGACATAAAGTAAAACTGAAAATAAAATAAAATAAAATAAAATGCTAAGGTAAAAGGAATTACTTTTACTACTACTAATTTAGATATCTCCCATAAAATAATATATAAACTTGTGATAAATTAACCAACCGACCAGTCTGGCGGTATCCTGATTAAGTCAAATTAAGTCCAACCAGCCATTAAGGCGGAACCAAAAATAAATTTACCAACCGACCAGTCTGGCGGTATCCGTGATTAGTCAGGTTTAAACCAGATTAAAATTAAATTACCAACCGACCAATATAGCGGTATCCCTTATTAAGTCAATATTTTAAATAGTTAATATATTATTTTTAAGGGAGATTAATCTAAATAGCAATAGTAGAAGAATTACCTTTCACCCTAACTGAGGAAATTACTTCAACATGGTGAATAGTAAAAACTGTAAAAAGTAAAAATTAAATTACTATTATTACAAAACGTAATTAAAATTATTTACAAAACTAAAAATTAAAAAACTAAAAAAAATAAAAATTCTAGAGAGAGAACTCTCTCTAGAGAGAGAAATCAGAGAGAGAGAGAGGTCTCTGAAATCTGAAATTTCGCGCTGAATTTATAGGCAAAAATTTCACTGTTCGAGCGTCGCGACGCCAAGCCCTCAGCGTCGCGACGCTGGATTTTGTCGACGTGGCACGATGAGAAGGCGACACGTAGCAAGGCGGCTGACTGTTAACGCGACACGTGGCAAGGCGGCTAAGACTCAATTATTGTGATGACGTCATTGATGACGTCATGCTGATGTGGCGATGACGTGGCGCTGACGTGGCGATGACGTGGCTTTGGCGTGTGTTGCAATTGTCGGCACAATAGGATTGCGACACGTGGCAACACGTGTCGCGCTGTGATTGGCTGATGCTGACGTGGCAAGTTGACTTCGTTGATCTTGTGACTTGTCTGATGACGTGGCGTGACACATGGCGAAGTTGACTCGTTGACCGCTGACATGGCTGATGACGAGGCGACATGTGTCAAGTCAAAGTGTCGGCAGCATATGATGTTGACACGTGGCACGGCGCACGTTAGCAGATTCGTTGTGATGGTGACACGTGGCACGGCGCATTTTAGCAAAGTCAAACTTCTCAAATCCTGATATGTTGACCCGGCGCACTTTAGCAGATTCGGCGCATTCTGGGCGTTGCGACGCGGAAGGTCTGGGCGGCGCGATGCTGGAAATTACCAAAATGCCCTTTTTCGTCAATTTTCACTGTTTTACTCCAAATTACCTCCATAATGTCCTGAAACTTTATTTATCTACAAAATAACACAAAACACATCAAAACATTCACAAAACTCAAGAAACTATACAAAATATTAGATTAAGTGAGTGGGAAATAGTGATATAAATACCACTCATCAAACTCGTACATTGAAAGATATGTACGCGACCTGGTGTCTCATATGCTTTGAGCATATGGAGTCATAATCAGGCCAATCCAAGTGATAGTCACTGGATTGATGTTAAGAACATCCATAAGTATCTTAGATGAACTAAGGATGCTTTCTTAAACTATGGAGAATGAGAACTTGAAGTGACTGGGTTCACTACTGCAAGTTTCCAAACCGACAAAAACGATTATAAGTCGTAATAAAGGTACTATATAGTTTGAATAACGGAACAGTGAGCTGGAAATCTTCCAAGCAAGATACTGTTACCGAATAAACAAAAAAAGCGGAATATTACTGCAGCTGAGGCAGCAATAGAAGCACTTTGGATCTATAATAATCCTAATAAGATTATGAGTAGTTCTGTTAGCAGTTGAGCTAGGCTACATCACAGGCTAAAGAATTAATGGTCTCATCAACGATCCAAGTATATACTTCAACTATTCATCTCATTCGTTCGGATCATACATCGTGGCGATGTGATGATCGAAAAAATCGCATCAGATGATAATCTTGCAAATCCGCTGACGAAAGCATTTTTCTCAGCAGAAGTTTGAGCGACCCGTACATAGTTCAGGTGTAGGATACTTGAGTGATTGGCTATAGGCCAAGTGGGAGATTGTTGGTAAATTATGACCCATAGCATCACTATTTGTACAGAACATGGTGTTGTTGTAAAAATTAACTATGTGACAAAGGAAATTGCTATTTCATCATTTGTAATTGGATTACCGGGATATATAAATGATAAAAGTCCATATGAATAGTTCCAGATTAATAAGATATGAGACAGTATTAATCCACTAAGGTTTAATAATTAAAATATCCCTAGTAGTAGTATTATCGAGATTGGACATCGATAATGCGGAATAGACTAGTATTGCACATGTGCGTGTTATGGGAGCATAACGACACAGTTCTCATATATTTGGGTATTGGATACTCATGCAAGTGTCATATGAGGTTGTATTTTCCGATGGTACGAAAACAGCTTCGCTCTGGATAGACCCCTCGGAATTCCATTGGTAGTATGACTATGTGTCTATGGAAGTCCGAATCAGGGTAGGAGTATTTGGTCTTAACCTGAGACTTGCATCGCTAATACTTGCGACAATCAATATACTTTGGTTTTTGTCATCCAGGGCTTTAACAGGTTCTGTGTACGCCTCTTCTGGGTATATTGAGAATCGTAGTGTAAGGTTCCACAAGTAAATCTCAATTTTTTTTAATAATAATAATGAGGTTTAAAATTGCAATACTAAAATATGAATGTCCATATCTTTTTTATAACCAACTCTTGGTTATTGACTTCTTCATAAAAGCGATGTGGGACACAATAGCCAAATAACAAATATCCCACATCGCTTATATGAAGAAAGCACTAGCCAAGAGTTGGCTATAAAAATGATTCTATTTTAAAAGAATTTTATAAAAAATGATTCTATAAAAATGATGTGATGGTTTGAAAAAACATTACGATTATAGATTTTTTTTCTATTTTTAAAAATTTATTTAAAAAAAAAAATCGGAAGGGGGACCATAACAGAACCGGAACCGACCGGTTCCACTTAAGTGTGGAACCGAAACCGAACCGGAATTAACCGGTTCGGCTCCGGTTCCACCCTTGTGGAACCGGAAATCGGCCGGTTCGGTTCGGTTCCGAACCGGAACCGAACCGACGGCCGGGACTACAGTCATATGGAGATGATGATCACGCAGGATACGAAACTAGTACTCTTTAGTACTGCAGTCATCGGGATAATATGACTAGGTCATGATTATCCGATTATAGAGACTAGTTACCAGAGATCTGATATGTGCTTCGTACGGGGCAGACACAATTACAGCCCCAGACCTTGCATGTGACATCCGATACTGGATCGCAATATGCAATACTACGTATACTACGCCTGATACATCTTACATATTCCTTTAAGAATATTTCTGGAGAATTGGGTAGACACGGTGTTTTGCTAGAAGCCAATCATGTCTTGAAAATCGGTAAAAACGTAGTACTAGGTACGTACGTGTTCGGATAGTCCGACGACCGGATTTACTGCCAACATATCCAGGGATCTCATGGGTTGGTTCTCGAAGATTCACCGATGACGTATGACTCGGATATAATTAATCTAGGATTAATTATTAGAGAGAGAAAATTAATCTAGGATTAATTACGGAGATATTTTATCTGGGATAAAATACTATTCAAAGAGAGAGAACGATTAATTCGGAATTAATCAATAAAATAATATATTCGATATATTAAACGAAATTAGATTTCGACGCGGAATTAAAATTAAATTTTAATTCGGGCGAACGAGTTAATTTAGAATTAATTCGCTAGCGACGTGAATAGTAATTTTTCTAGGAATAATTATATAATTAAATTTGATTTAATTACGTCGCAACGGAAAATTCGTTAATTCAGAATTAGCGAATCCGAGCCCGGGAGTGTTTGCGGGCCCACTCGCATTTCGAATCAAGTGGGGACCACAAGTCACATCACGCGTCATATCATTAGTCATTCTTGTGATGGAAGTCACATCAACTTTGAGTGATGTGATGGATGTCACTTTTGTGAGTGATGTGAGTTGTTGGAAAGCTTTAATGTCTTGTACCTTTTTGAATTTGGAATTTTTTGGTATTAGATTTTTGAAATCCAAATACACAAAACCAACTCAACTACTTCTCTCATTCTCCCCTAACTCACGGCCTTGGTGCCATTTTCCTCTCAATTGCTTGGCTTGGCTGAGAACAACAAAAGGCAAAGGGAAAGATTTGTGGCAAATTTTTCTATGATGCTAGCACATCCAAGGAGTCACACAAAGGTGATAGGGAAACCCATCTATGAGCATGGAATCCACACATAAAGCTTGGAGCTTGGAGCACACAAAGAGGGGTTGACCGAAACACAAGGAGCACAAAAGTGGCATGGCCGAGAGCTTCATCCATGGAGCAAAAGTTTTTTGTTCTCGCATCGCAAAGCCGATCAAAGTAAGTATTTCCACAACTTTACTTTGATGTATTCACACTTTTCATCGCTTAATATGATCTTGGTTTGACCTAGAAAACCCAACATATTCATTAGGTAAAAAACTCAATTTCAATCACTCACCAATGACTCCTGATTTTGGTCCTGACCGTTTCTCGTTATGACAGCTTTGGCACGTTCACAAGGAGGTGCATCAAAGCTTCACTTGCCAATGACAAACTCAAGCTACCGATGTAGTCCTGACAGCTTTGGCACGTTTAAGATTTCCACTTTCACTTGAATTTATCTAGTATCAATATACAACCGGCATGGATAAAATTCTATCAACTACACCCTCACTACTTTGGCACGATCTCGGATGCAGCCATAGAAAGTTACCTATAAACCGTATTGACAAGACGGACCAAAAAACATGCATCTAATACACGTTACTTTATAATCTTATTTTAAGCGGGGATATTCCTCAAGGAAGCATTGCTCCACATCAAATGTAGAATTTTAATCTAAATCATTTTCTAACCAATTCAATTATACCTTAGAAAACATAACTCAATTTAACTATTAAATTTTTGTTACGTTTCTGTTAGCGTAGAACCGAAAAGTCAAGAAACATATAGATTACATGCATGTGCAAATATTAAAATTGGATTACATATCATATATCAAGCATGACTAATGTAATGGATGAAGCATCAGACATGCTCTGATACCATTTTTGTTGGGGTTTTGGGCAAAGGGCGCGGCGGAAGCGCGGTTCGGGCGAAATCATAATTTTAAAAACTTTTAAATTACCGAATGAATCAATATCCAATATGAATAATTCATTCATATTTCACCTAAACATGTTTATTCGATATCAAATAACGACATAAACAACTAAGAAACATCGCGAAATTTTTACGAAAATATTTTTACGTAAAATAGTTTAAAACACGTTTTTGACCGAACCGACCACCCAATACACATGAGGGCTGCCCAGGTCAGCCCCAATAGTATTAGGACAGTTCATGGACTGCCCGAACAGTGACAGATTCACTGTTTGGGTAGCCGTTATCCAGTTGGCTCAAAAGTCACCCGGTAACGCCATTTTTCGCCGTTTTTGTTTATTTCAACTCCGAAACAATTTTCGGTAATTGTTCCAACACCCAAAACACATCCAATACATTCAAAAGACATAATTTTCATCAACATATGAACAATATTTCTAGATCTGATCCAGAATTGAAATATAACAATTTTTCATGCTTTAAATCCAATTTTTCAAGATTAATACAATTAATCAAAACACCAATCAAAGTCACCACACATGAACCACCCAAGAACAATTCTAGACATTACAAGAGTGGTAATAACACTCTAGAATGGTAATATATCATCAAATGGTCAAATTGGACAATAATATCATCCAAATCTACTTCACAAATGCCATATGCATCCAATTCCATCTTCCAACACCAAAAGCCTCAATTTTAAGAAGTAAAGAAAACCCTAGAAATATTCTAAGAACACAAGAACAAGAAACAAAATTTCTAAGCTCAAGAACATAAAGAATTAACTTTAATTCTCCTTTTTTTCTAAGCTTTTCTTAAATTTTCTTCACTTTTCTCCCTTGAATCATCAAAGAATTTGGAGAGGTATTTGAAGAGAAAATTTTCGGCCTTAGCAAGCTTCTAAATGAAAAGAAAAAAAATCTTTTTAAAAAAGCAATGACCGACTCTCCAAGGGGTAAAATGGTCATTTTTAAAATTTAATCCAATTAAATAACATTAAGCTTTTTTTTAGTAGCAAATCAAATTTGCACACATTTAGCTTAATTAAATCACGCCATGTGTTTCAATAATAATTAAACATATTTCATAACATTTATGAAATATGGATATTATTTAACAATCAAATATTTAACAAATAAATATCTAAATAATTAATTAATATAATTATTATTATATATGTATTTTTATTTACATTAAATAACAAATACATATTTTTATGGCATGTGTCAAAGTCTTTTGACAATTAATTAATATGTATCAAATCGAATTTTGTATCAAATACAAATACATATTAATTATTAAATTACCAAAATCTCCTAAAGCATGTGTTATCGTTTAACCGATTAAACGATTCGAATTAACTCATTTAATCTGATGTAGTATTATGAATAATCTGTATTATTCATAACGCGTTGCCCAAATGCTCAACGAGTACACTTCATATTGTAGAATTCTCTAAGTTTAGGTTTATCCGTCACGAAATCCAATTTCGTGTCCATAATTCACCCACTCATGAATTACGACGACCACAGATAATCTCGCTAAACTATGCAAGTCGAAGTCATTGCATACGTATAATCCATCCGTCACAGGCTATCCATATTATACATGGGATATAGATAAGAACGTCAAATTCTTATGGTATAATATAGTCGACTTTAAAATTTACGATCTCTAAATAACACTCGGAACAAGCTTCCGAAGTTATACCACGGCCATAGATTTACTAGATCGTAAACACGTGTAGGATGTCTATGCCCTCTACACAGGACTGACAGATTCTATCTTGATACACACAGGATATCATGAGCATCAGTCCACACCCAACGAACAAGCGGGGGTCTGATCATGAATAGATCGGTGACGTGACTGCCATCAAAGTGTGGAGGATAACTCATATATCCACAGTGGTATCTCAAGTCGAATGACCACTATGCTCGCTCAACTCGAGAAGATTCCTATTGACGTTGGTGTACAATCTATTAGGAAATCTTCTGTGAGTCGTTCAGTGTTTATCATATAAACACCTACATGTCTATACGAGTCTCCCGAGACTCATGGTTCATTAGGATAAACCATCGGACCAAGTCAAGATATACGACATGTACTGGTCTCAGCGGATTTTACTAACCGACACGTGTTAGTAAATCTTGACCATGAACTTTATTTAAGGATATACATCTTATAGTGTGCTTCCCAATATCAATTACAAACTATGTTGTAACTGCGCACTACATTGTAAATCCTAGGGTCTTTGTCTAATATACACGTATCACTAAACCAGATTTAGTTTCAATATAATCGTAATTAGATATCTAATCGTAATTAGATCGAATATGTGTATAAAAGACAAGAGGTTCTACCATTAAATAAGTAATATTATGAAAAATGAAATTGCTCATATTCATGAATCGGACATAAATACGATCCAGATTGGCACTCCGAGCAGCAACCCTAACAAAGTCCAGTTAGGTACTCAATTATGCCAAATAAATAAAATCGGTCATATATTATATATTATAATATAAGTGAGATTAATCTAAATTTTCATATCAAAAGTTTCACCTTTTGCCACAGCAAAAAAAGAAATTAGCTACTCATAATTTGAATAAAAACACACATAATTTTATTAATAAAAGAAAAAAATTACAAGAAAGCTTTAGAAAAATAAAACACACAAGAGCTATAAATTCACAAATTTTCAAAGAAAACTATGGAAATCTGACTGAAGAAAATGAGGTGTATAGCACCTCTATTTATAGAGGTGCTCGACACCTTTTACGAATGTAATTGCATTCATTCTCCACTAAATTCTCCACCAAATCCTCCACAAAATCTTCCATGTTTGGTGGAGAAATTGACATATTTTTTTTATTTTTTGATTTGACTTAAATAATTACATATAATACACTTTAGATTTTTCATCAATTTCGGTATTGAAAACTTCATAATTAGAGAATTTTGTCAGCAGCACAGTTGTAGATCTTTGAATTTTCTTTCATCTGGAAGTGGAATCACTTCAATTCAATATCAGAGTAAAAAGTTATGGCCAAAATACGAAAATTATGTAGGGTTGGAATTTCTGAATTTGTACACTTTTAGAACGTTCTTTTAAGTTTTTGGCCTCTATAATCCAAATATCATGTCCAAATTTCTAATTATGCATTCAAAGTATTATTTCACATACATAAGAAATAAAAATCATAATAAAAATATATAAAACATAAATTTAATTATTATGCTAAATTAAGATGATTAATGAAACTACAAGTGTAAAATGATTGATTTTTCTTTTAATAAATGTGCATTTTTTAGTGTTCATCAATAATTCTTATAAAATTATAATATGTATTTTTATTGTAATATGTATTTTTATTTAATATGTTTAATAATTTTAATATGAAGCCTCCATGTGCTGCGATGATGAGACTTAAAAATATTTAACTTTTATATATTATTAATTTGTAATAGATAGATATAGGAAAATGAGATTAGTATTATCAGTTTAGTTATTAATAAAAAGTTATCATTTTAGACGGGTAAACTCTATTTATAAAGTTCAGAAAAATGAATAAAAGAATAAGAGAATTATTAAAGTTACAATTTTTATTATTGGAGGGAGACACAAAGTACTTCGAATCACCATAAAAGAGATTTAGGATCTCCCAAAATATTTTATAAAATCCGTTACGCATCCTCAAAAATGGGGGCACGTGACAAAATATATGATCTGCGTTTTTAACAATTTGAATTTGAAGGGATGAATTGTATTGCTAAGAGGGCCACACTTGGTGGTGGTTTTAAACTACGGGTGAGCAAAATCGATTTCGGTTCCGGTTCCGCATGGAACCGGAACCTACCCAAACAAATTCGGTTCCGCACTAAGTGGAACCGGAACCTACCCAATTAAACATGGTATCCTTTTATTCGGTTTTAATTTGATTCCGGTCCGGTTCCGAATTACCCTATTTTAAAATATTTTAATGAAAACTACATTCCAATACGAGTCCGTAGGAAAAAACGGGTTCCATGATTAATACTGAATAAGCATTGGTGATCAACTGCTGAGTCCTCTGAGATCTTTGATTCGAGCCGAGGTTGACGCTTCCATCAGATCTGACTACTAAGAAACAGGCTTTCCTTCCTAAATCAATCACGAAATGACATGCAATAGATCAAATTTATTATTCAAACTGACATTCAATTCAAATTCATAAATTGAAAAACGTGAGTGAAATACATCATTGAACCTGAGAGATATCTGCGAGTTGAGAGCTGAAGCTTTTATAATCGAAGCAATTGGAAAGTGATAAAGCTGTCGCAGTTAATACCTCCTCGCTCTCGCATAATTTTTGCAGTTAATACTGAATAAGCATACAAAATAAAAAAAAAACAGTAAAAGAAAGTATAAAACCGGTTCCATGGTCCGGTTCCGGTTCCGATCATTTGGAACGGAACCTACCCGATTACAATCGGTTCCGGTTCCAAATCCGAAAAATCGGTCCGGTTCCAACCGGTTCCGGATAAACCCAGAACCGTTGCTCACCCCTATTTTAAACTTATAGTCTTGATTTTGCCAACATCACCACTCATTTATTTATTTTTACGTACCAATTGACTTCTCTATTCTATTGGGCCAAGATAGCCATCTGGTTTTAGATAGGTTTGGGCCAACATATTTCCAGTGGTGTTATTTGGCCCCCGATTTTTATCTCACTAGCCCCCTATTATTATTTTTGTTTAGTTATTATTTATCTTTAATCAAAATTACCGAAATAGACATTAAATTTTTTTAAATTTCCCAGTATATTTTCAATTATATATAACAGTTTCTCTATAAAAACTACACAATTCTTTCATAAATCTCTTTACAAACATTACACTATCAAAGAAAGAGATGAATTTGATTGAGTTATTGTAGATATTGTTATTATTTGATTTATTTAACAATAAAGTTGGTGAAATGAGATAAAATGAAACAATTGAAGAATTTGATTTAAGAAAATTATTAAAAAATAAAAATGTGGTGAAGTCTCTTGAATTTTTTTTGGGAGCATGGGTTTCTTGTTAATTTTAAGCGAGGGGATATGAAAATATGTTGTCTAATAAGGGTAATTATGGAATTAAGTGGAAGATATTAAAAAAATTGAATAGTTTTATATGTGTTAATGCTAAAAAAAATCTAAGATGGGGGCTGATGAGATAATATTTTGGGACCAAATAACCCCACTCAATCTTTTTAGCTTTCGGCTTAGGTCCAATTTTACAGATTCTTTCAAATTTGATTATTGTTTTTGTTTTTGTTTTTGGGTCTATTTATCCAATTACACTTGTAACAAATTTGAGATAAACCGTGACATTATTACAATACAAAATATAATTTGTTGAAAGAATTTTTCAATATCACAATTGGTTTAATTGATCAATTTGGTTTGCAAAGTGACTTGTTACTTCATTTTCAATTTTTGATAATTATAGTTGCTGGATTTGACCCAGTGTATCCCATCTCACCACGTGTCAACTAATTGATAAAATTACCAATTTAACCTTAATTCTGAGGTGGAATTGGGTTGTGCACAAATATTTAAAAGTCGACTAAAATTCATGATTGGGCAGCCCATATATGAAATTGTTCAATCATAAGCATATGCTCAAACAAAGATTAATCAGCACAAGGCTCTTATTAATGGATGTGTTCATGTGGTGGCTGTGGAAAGTAAGGTTTTAAAATCTTATAATATTGTAAGCATACTTAATATATATATTAAGACAAGTGTTTAGTGGGTGCTAAACTTTGATTAAATTAAAAGCAAGAGGATCACTCATTGATTTTTTTTTAATACATTTAAACTCACGTTCATATATCCCTTTGGATTTGAGTCACTTGATGTATGATCTCTTATTTTCACGGTAAGAATTATACGGATTAAACTAAATGAGATAAAGGACCATTCATTGAATGGATAGAGAGTAATGTACTCATTTATTGACACAAACAAAGTCCACTTTCTATCATGCCATTATTATTATTTTTTTTTGGATAACCGGGGTGTTCGGGCCAGCTTACGCGCACCTCGACTAATTCCCGGGACCTGTGTCACTTGCCCTCAGAAGTTTCCCAACACAAATCAAGGTAAGTCGCTGGCTTTTCACACCAGGGGACATGGCCCCAAGAAAATGTATCTAGTGGGATTTGAACCTTGAATCTGAGAGAGAACAAACCACTCAAGTCCAAAGTCTTTACCACTGAGGCAACCGCTTGGGGGTTATCATGCCATTATTATTAGGTAGTGACTAGATAAGGTGATGAAAAGGACCATAACTAAACTCCCATGTGATATATGAACCCACCCCATTCCCCATTCACACCCCTCTCACCACATCACTATCCCCCATATGCTCCTTTTCACACATAATTTTATCTTCTTGTAATTCTTATTTTTTATAACCTGAAAAGTAAAACTTATTCTGTAAGTAGAGATGACAATGGGGATGGTTCACGGATCGTAATCCTTGAACTCAAATTTGAATTATTAAAAAATCTCTAAATTTATCACTCATAATTTTTTGGATGGAGATATTTCTTATTATTCTCGAATGGGGATGGTGAATAAGTGAGGATCCAATTCCCGTTTATTTTATTGTTAATTTTTATTTTTTTATGTGAAAATCTTAGAATAGGGCAATGGACTTTTGTTTATAGTCTACATTTTTTTAATTTAAAAAAGAGTTAAAAAAATAGAAATTTCATGTGCCCTTGAACTCGACACGGTTCGGGTGTAAAATTGAAACGAGGTCATGAACACGACCCGATTCAATATATTTGTATGCTTTGAGAATCTTGAATCCGTGCCGATTGGGACGGATCCTCACAAATCTCGAACTCGTTGGAATTTTTGTCATCCCTAATCATAACATTTAAAAATATTTACAGAAGTAAAAAAGTTTGGTATATATGAAACCAATTAATATCCAAAAACAAGCAGACACCACATGTCTTAGAAGTGGGCAGCCCTACACAAGCATAGTTTCATCCCTTTATTTGTCAACTAGTTTGGTATTAAATGACCATTTTTGGGGTTTTTATTTTTTTATTTCGACAATTTTTTTTTTGCCTTTGGGTTGTCATTTAAGTTGACTCTTTGTAATTGTTCACATGTATGTTGAATTTATTTGGAAGGATATAGATTATTACACTTAAAATTAATTCGGAATTAAAAACAAGTATTACGATAAGAGATTTGTTTTTCTAAATATTTTATCATTTCCAGAGATCCAAGAATTAAGAAACAATAGGGAGAAGTAAACAAAAAGCAAGTCGCAATCGAAAGCATGTCATTTCAAAATTAAAAAATCGAAAGAAATTGACACCACAGCTCACTGCCGACACTCGATTTTTATATATTCAAAACACTAATAATTTCAGTGAATTAGTGTTGCAATTTTGTTTAAATAATTATAACTTGCTACATAAACAAGATTAATAAAATTAAACACTTTTAAAATACAACATTTGATTATGAGATAAGAGATAAAATTCTTTGAGCTTTGCCAACCCACACTTGAAATATTGTAATTTTGCTATATGCCCCCCCTTTCATTTTCTCCATTTATTCTATAGCAAAGTGTACATTTCAACTCTTTATAATAAAAAAAAAAAAAAAAAAAAAAACCAAGAAAAATAAAAATAAAAATAAAAAAGAGAGCGTGAGAGAGATAATTTAACAATACTTTAACGGCGTCACCCATGTTCATCTTCTTGATCATCATCTTTAGACACTAACGCTGCAACTCTGCACAAGCTGATACTTAACGGCGTTATTTCCAAGGGATACCCCGGTTTGCTTGTTGCCAAAATTAATAAACGCAGAACACTTAACGTACAAATGATACTTCCCAGAAATGAAGGTCCCAACTTTCCATCTCACCCGTCCATCAATCTTGAAAGTCAAAGGAATGACCCCAGAAGCTTGATCTTGGCCCAAAGACACAGAATTGTAGGGTGCCACGGGAACGGCGTTACCGGAAACATACGGAGACCAAACGTTGACCTCCTTGTGACCTTGATACGTCGTGGGGAGTGACGTTTTGTAAGTGATTTGTTGGTTACGGTAAGTGGCGTAGAGGTCAAGTTTGTCGTAGTAGATACCGATTTTGTCGTTAGGGTTTCGGGATGAGACGGTGACTTGGAAGCTTGTTGTGAGGAAGTTTGGACTCGAGATGTTGAAGGCATAAACGGTGGCGTCTTGGAGGATGAATTTAGGTTTGGTGGGACGGAGGATGGCCCACACGAGGAGGATGGTGATTAGGGCTATGAGGATGAAGATGAGGATGCCGGCGAAGATTCTCCGGAAGATTTTACGGCGTTTGTTGCCGTGCTTGCCGCAGTGTTTCTCTGACATGATGGGTAAAGAAGAAAAGACTATCTAAGTTTTTTTTTTTTGGTTGATGAGAGATTTATGATATGAAGTGAGGCTTTAGTGTATGATATATGAAATGAGAAAGGGAAATTAATGAACAACATGAAGATGAGGGACCCTTTTTTTTTTTTTTTTTTTATTGATTGTGACTTGGGATGAAAGTGAATTGTGTGTTTATATTAATTTAAGTGATAAGAAAGAAAAATAAATGTACTTTTAGCAGTATTTTTTAATAAAATATTTATGTTGTATATATATTTTTACTCGTATGAGTGGAGAGAAAATTAGATTACCATTAGGTTAAACTCTTTCTATCTCTATATATATATATATATGAAAGTTTTGCCTCCCGTGACATGATTTAGTCAATTTTTAAATATTTTAATAAAATTTATCATTGAATTCGAAAGAGATATAGATTAAAAATATATTTGAATTTGCATACTCTTTTATTTTATTTTTTAAAAGAAAGATATATATCATATAGAAATAATATTTTACAACTAAAAAGTTATATCATACAAACAATATAAAAATTTTAGGTAATTTTAAAAATACATAGACTAATTAGCCAATTGCCTCAAATAGTAGAGATTATGAATATGTACCCATAAAATACCAATAATTTATTACTTTTACTTTGAGATTAATTAAGTGTAAGCTGGCATGTATGAGTAGAAAAGTGCTTGGTGATGTTCATGAATAGAAAGTATTGGGATCACTAATTTCTAATAATATCATATTCCATCAATATGTACAAAACAAAAACAAAAAGACATATCATATGTTAGGTAAAAATACCAAAAATATACTAAAGCAATCTAACCGTTTGATTCCAAATTCTTAAAAATCACTTTCTATTGTAAAGAATCAGAAGCAAATGAAAATGAGTTTTTCTTTTAATAACATCCCAAATGGTCCGCTACTTGGTTCACACTTTTCTCTCTTTTTCTTTTTCTTTTTTTCAATTTTCAAATCATGATTACATTTCTTCTTCATTGCGTTTTAAAGGTGAGCTTACCCTTTTTATTAATCACAATTAAAAAGACAAAAAGGTTGAAAAATAAAGCAAAGGAAGAAAAATATTACAAAAGGTTAATGACTTTCAAATTATTATATATTGACTTATAACTTTTACGTGTCCCTAGTTTTATTTTTTTTAAAAGGTTGGAAATTTTATTATGAAATCAAGAGAAACATACCAAAACAAAAAAAAAATCCCCATCTTGAAAAAAAAAATACACATCAACTTGAAATGAGAACCTACAACGACTCACATCCCACGTGTCCCCGCTTGATCGAAGATGTCTTATAAAAATGTGAATCGCATTGATCACCGTTAGATCTCGATGATTGGATGAGGAAAGCCAAACCGACACGTTTCTGATGATTCTTTGATTGGGACCCACTTCATTATGGATGACAGAGAATGAGAGAAGCTCCCAGCTTAACAACTACCGACCATTTTTCTTTTTTTGTTTTTGTGGGAGGTTCGAGAATATACTCTTTCTACTAGCCAAACAAAGCCTAACGTAATGGGGAAAAGAAAATATAAACATTAAACAAAATGTTGTTGTTTTATGTCCGATTTCATTATCAAATAGATAAAAATTATATTATGATATAAATTTTTTATCTATTTAAAAATAAAATCGGTGTGTATTGAGAATAGTAGCATTACTCAATATTAAATGAATTATGAATATATTTGATCAAAAAGAAGGAAAATTAAGAAAATGAAAATATGAGGGGGAAAGTTGAATTTAGAGGAAGAAGGGAAATTTTGTGGCCCTCTCTTTTTATCAGTTATGGCTAAAAAGCTTGAAATCTTTTTAGAGGAAAATGGATTATCGTCTTTCTTTCTTTCTTTTAATCAATCTTCTTTTTGAATTTTGAGGAATTGAATTAATTTTTAGCATATAGATTATTGAAATTTAACACTGAATAATTAAGAAATACGTATAAGTTTACCCCTATCTCCTAATTTTTTAAAAATTAAAAAAGAAATGTACGCATTAAAATTTTTAGAGAGTTCACTTATATTCTTTTTAATAATTATTTAGAAAATTAAAATTTCCTTGAGTTTATATAGTGGGAGATACCTAAACAATAAAAAGCAAACAATTAACAACTTCAATATACACATTCATTAGTTAATCAATAAAACAATTAACAATTCAATAAACATCGATTAGTTAATCAATCAATCATGTAATTTAGAATTTTGGAGTATGAGTGGCCCACAACTAGCACGATATTTGTTAACAAAAAGTTAGGATTAGGATTGGTGATGGTAGAGACATGGAGCAACAAAATTATCAAGTGTTGCCTATCATAATGAATAAGAATTTAATGGGCGTGATTTTATGGTGTAAGATTCGTGATCTAATTTTTAGATCCTGAATTTGAATTCAGTGAGTTCGTTTCTTGTAAGAATCTGAGATAGTCATAAATTTTACCTGCTCTGTTAAACCTGAAAAGAGTGATTTGACAGAGAAATTTTGAACAATTTCAAAAAAAAAAAAATGAAAAAGAAAGCTATCTTGCTCACTACAAAATATTGTACATTTCCTGACATTCCACCTACCTTTGATTACATTTTGTGCCAACTTCTATTTTTTTTTCTCACACTCTTAATTTACCTCCACCATTCATTTAATGAAACCAAGGTTGATCAAGGCAGTCAACAATTACATGCTAAAGAAAATTCAAAGTCAATCATCTCAAGCAACCAATATATATAGTTCAAATTTTTTTTTTTTTAATGTATGTTCTTGTTGCTTCCAGCAAGAAAGTCTCTTAGCACATGATGCCATGAAGGGAAATTCATTTATTGGTTTCAATTGGTTCTCATTTATTTGATATATCTAGGTTAATTATTAGTGTTTCAACAAGAACAAAATTCATTATAGTAATTTTAAATTAAGATCTTGTTAAATTGTGTTTATAAGAGAATATCATAATAAATTAATTAAAAATGATAAATAACAAGTGGAAGGGAGAACAATATTTTGTACATCATTAATTTTCAAGGCGTTGAAACTTAATTTTTAATACAAATGTTGAAAAATCGTGCGTAAGTTAAGAAGTTTTTCTAATATTATATGACACCCAAATTGTTTCATGCGACTTTCTTTACTACTAATTTCATGTCCTTACTAGTAATTGTCTCTTACATGGTATGTTAGGTTTAGATTCGAGATTAAACCCACAAAAATCTCCAAATCTCTGATGTTAAGAAAAATGATTTTTATTCCTCAATCTCTACAATTTACAGCCTTTTATATTCTGTTATTGGACTTAACTAACTGCTAACTAATCGCCACTGCTCAACTACTTTTACCGCCAATTACTAAGCTGTTATTCTAACTCAGCACATAATCTGTGAGCCTCCTTGGCTTGGAGCTGATCCTCTGTGGTCTAACCCTCTGTTCCAGGTGTGACTCCCTCTGTTGCTGTGGATCCATCGTAACATTACATTCCCCATGGAAATGGACCTTGTCCTCAAGGTCGAAGGCAGGGTATGAAGCCTTGAAAGTGACCACGTCCTCCCATGTAGCATCCTCAATAGGTAAGTGCTGTCATTGAATCAATACCTGATGAACCTGATGACAGCCCCTCTGGACTACTCGTTTGTTAACAACTGCTAAGGGCTGTAACACAAAGCCTTCCTCAATGTTGGGCAACTGTGTCACCATGTCTGCAGTAACTGGAATGTGCGCCTTATATGCCTTCAACTGGGAAACATGGAATACATGATGGATTTTGGAGGATTCAGGCAATTGTAAGGAATAAGCCACTGGTCCAATGTGTTTCTTGATAAGATAAGGCCCAAAAAAATGCATACTGAGCTTATTGGTCACCCTTTTAGCTAATGACTGCTGTCGATAAGGCTGAAGTTTCACCCAAACCCAGTCCCCTACTGCAAATTGCTTGTCCACTCTATGTTTGTTGGACAATGCAGTCATACGCTCCTGAGCTTGATGCAGATTTGTCTTGAGTTTAGCTAACATATCATCTTTTTCCATTAAATCAAAGTCAATGGCTTCTAAGGACGAACTGCCTCTTACATACATTGGCACATAAGGCGGAGGTCTGCCATACACAATTTGGAATGGAGTCATTCCAGAGCTAGTATGGTAAGACGTATTAAACCAAAACTCTGCCCATGGTAACAAAACCACCCACCTCTTAGGACATGTCGAAGTAAAACACCTCAGATATTGCTCCAAGCAGCGGTTAACAACTTCTGTTTGGCCATCGGTTTGAGGATGGTAAGAGCTACTTGTAGCTAGTGTGGTGCCTGCAGCCTGAAACAATGCCTTCCAAAATCTACTGAGAAAAATATGATCTCTGTCAGAGATTATGGTTTTTGGAAAGCCATGCAATTTGCATACCATCTGGACAAACAACTGGGCCACTTGAGGTGCATTGAACTGAGAAGGGAGGCTGCCCAAGTGGATGTATTTGCTAAGTCGGTCAACTACCACAAAGATCACTGTGAAACCTTTGGAAGTTGGCAGCCCCGTTATGAAATCCATAGAGATATCATCCCATGGTAGTTCCGGAATTGGTAGAGGTTGGAGTAACCCTTGTGGACTGGTAGTCATATATTTGACTTGTTGGCAGATCTGACAATTAGCAACATATTCCTTTATATCCTGGTGCATTCCTGTCCAAAAGAAATTATGCTGAATTCTTCTCAGGGTTTTAAGTACACCACTATGGCCTCCAATATGGGAATCATGCATCTCAGAGAAGATTTGCTGCTTTAAGGAAGAATTGGCACTGATGACCAGCTTGCCTTTGTAATACAACAGATCATTGATGATTTTATGATTGGGGTAGTGGTGTGGACTGTTCTGAATTTTTAAGAGTAGTTGGCTCAAATCTTGTTGAGAGCTTGTTTCAGCTCTAACTTGATCCAAGAAGCCAAACACTGGAGCAGTAATAGCATGGAAATGAGGAATCCTGGACATAGCATCAGCTGCTGTGTTTTCGGCACCAGGTTTATATTGGATTTCATAATCAAAACCCAATAACTTGGGCAGGTATTGCTGCTGCTCTGGTGTTTGAATCACCTGCTCCATAAGGTTCTTCAAACTCTTATGATCAGTCCGGATGATAAAATGCCTACCCAGTAAATACTGCCTCCATTTCTGTACAGCTTCTACAATGGCCACTAACTCCCTCACATAAGTGGATGCTTTTCTTAATCTCTCACCGAGTTTCTTACTAAAGTAAGCTATGGGATGGTTCTGCTGCATTAAAACTGCTCCAATTCCTTCATCGCTAGCATCAGTTTCCACGACAAATGGTTCCTGAAAATTTGGCAA
This sequence comes from Zanthoxylum bungeanum, assembly GCA_019454045.1. Taxonomy (NCBI): domain Eukaryota; kingdom Viridiplantae; phylum Streptophyta; class Magnoliopsida; order Sapindales; family Rutaceae; genus Zanthoxylum; species Zanthoxylum bungeanum. The sequence continues at coordinate 19,748 of SKCR01033498.1, read as the reverse complement.
AGAGAGAACTGGTGTGGTGGTCATTGCTTCTTTAAGGGCTTGGAATGCACCATGAGCTGGAACAGTCCAATGAAAGGAATTACCCTTCAACAAATCAGTGAGTGGAGCATCAATTAATGAATAATTCCTCACAAATCTTCTATAGTAACCAGTAAGGCCAAGGAAAGCTCTCAATTCTCTCATAGTTGCTGCTACAGGGTACTGCATCATAGCTTCTATCTTAGAGGAGTCTGGTTCCAAGCCTTTTTCTGAAATTAAGTGCCCCAAGTATTCAATTTTGTTTTGGCCAAATACACATTTGCTAGCCTTAGCAAAGAATTGGTTTGCTGACAAGCATTGTAAGGTACTTCTGAGATGGTGTAAATGCAGATCCCAAGTAGGACTATAAACTAGGATATCATCAAAGAATACTATAACAAATTTTCTTAAAAATGGTTTGAAAATATGATTCATATTAGACTGAAATGTAGCAGGAGCATTGGTTAAACCGAAGGGCATTACCAGAAACTCATAATGACCCTCATGTGTTCTGAATGCTGTTTTTGCCACATCCTCAGCGGCTACCCTGATCTGATGATAACCAGCCCTTAAGTCCAGTTTGGAGAAGACTGTCGCACCATGTAGTTCATCAATGAGTTCATCTACTGTTGGAATAGGGAATTTATCCTTAACTGTCACATCATTCAAGGCCCTATAATCCACACAAAACCTCCATGACCCATCCTTCTTTTTAACCAGCAATACTGGAGAGGAAAATGGGCTAATACTCGGCTGGATAATCCCTTCCTTCAACATTTCATTGATTAGCTTCTCAATTTCTTCCTTCTGGAAATGAGGGTACCTATACGGCCTGACATTCACGAGTTGCACATTTGGTAACAAGTGGATATGATGATTCAGTTCTCTGACTGGGGGTAGTGTCTCAGGTTGGGAAAAAACCCTTGCAAACTCCTCTATCAATGGTTCCAACCTTCTATCTACTATGCAAGGTATATCTGATTTTGTTTGAACTTGTAAGTGAAAATAAGTTGCAATGAACTCAGTAGCAGTCATTCTCTTTAACTGAGGAAGAGTCATGGAATCCAAAGCTAATTTAGGATCCCCTGACAAGGTAATTGTTCTGCCCCCCCAAGTGAACTTCATTAACAATTCCTTGTAATCCATTAAGATTGGTCCAAGCACCTCTAGCCACTGCACTCCTAGTACTAACTCAGCCCCCTGAATTGGTAAGACAAAAAAATCCACTGAGAATTGTTGACATTGAATCACAATAGGGACAGATGGGCAAATACTCTCACACTTGAGTGTTTCTCCATTTCCCACCATGACTTGGAACCCTTTAGAAGCTATAGCCTCTAATCCAAGGTATGTCAGTATCATTTGCTGGATAAAATTGTGGGTACTCCCACTATCAATCAGAACTTTTATTTCCTTTCCTTTGATTGACCCTAACAACTTCAAAGTCTTTGGGTACAGATATCCAGACAGTGCATGGAAGCTTATTTCTGGCTTTTGTTTCCCATTTTCGATCTCATTCCACTTCTGAGAAGTACTCTTCCCATGCTCTTCATTTTCTTCCTGATCTTCATCTCTTGGATCCATCATTAATAACAGTTTAGCCTTGCACTTGTGACCATGGTGGAATTTTTCCTCACAATTGTAACACATGCCCTTATCTCTTCTGACTTGCATCTCTGCTGGTGTCAACTTCCTAACTGACCATCCATTAATTACAGAGCTGCCTACCTTACTATCTGATCTATTTTCAGTAGGAACATGATTAACGATTGACCCAACATGATTAAGCATTGACCCTCTTTGATTCTTAAAAGGAAACCTAAATTCCCTTAACTTTTCCTCCTGCAACAATGCCAAATCCATGGCTTCCATGATGCTTACTGGTCGTAAAGCTAACATTTCCCTTCTTATATCAATCTTTAATCCATTTATGAAGCAATTCAGTAAAGAGCTGTTGTTTAGTCCATTTACCTTGTTAGATAGCACTTCAAACTCTTTGATGTAAGCTTTGACAGTTGGGGACTGAGTTAATTTGAACAAAGCCCCTCATGATTCTCAAACACGGATTCCCTGAATCTTGATGCAACAGCTTCCAAGAAAGAGTCCCACGACCTCAATTGGCCATTTTTCCTCATCCAAGAATACCATGACAAAACTTCTCATTCCCAATGGTATGCTGCTATGGATATTGTTTGCTCATCAGGGGTGGGATACGTGTCAAAGAAATGCTCTATCTTCAACCTCCATCCCGCCACATCTTGCCCATCAAACCTGGGTACTTCCAATCGAAAATTTTTATACCTCACAGTATTGAAATTTGTTTCTGTTTCCCATGACCTGTTTGACGATTTGCCTGAGTTGTTTCCCTTCCTGCATCCAAACGTGCAGTAAGGTTTCGAAGCAAGTTCTGAATCTCCTGAATCGCGAAAGCCGTTTCTGAAGACTTTTGGGCTTGCTCATCTATCTGTTGTTGCAAACCAGCCATTTGAGAACTGGTATCTCCATTGCTGTTGTTTCTCCCCATCGTTTAGCTCTCAAGCTCCAAGTCAATGAAAGCACCAAATGTTAGGTTTAGATTCGAGATTAAACCCACAAAACTCTCCAAATCTCTGATGTTAAGAAAAATGATTTTTATTCCTCAATCTCTACAATTTACAGCCTTTTATATTCTGTTATTGGACTTAACTAACTGTTAACTAATCGCCACTGCTCAACTACTTTTACCGCCAATTACTAAGCTGTTATTCTAACTCAGCACATAATATGTGAGTCTCCTTGGCTTGGAGATGATCCTATGTGGTCTAACCCTCTGTTCCAGGTGTGACTCCCTCTGTTGCTGGGGATCCATCGTAACATGGTATCATGTCTTGTATTTATTTCTAATATTGAACTTTTATTAATAGATGTTGAAAAATCGAGCGTAAGTTAAGAAGTTTTTCTAATATTATATTGTTTCATGAGACTTTCTTTACTACTAATTTCATGTCCTTACTAGTAATTTTCTCTTACATGGTATCATTGTCTTGTATTTATTTCTAATATTGAACTTTTATTAATAGCTAAACTTTTGGGTCAAGCATTTTATCTACCAACAAAGATATTGTTACAATATAAACCATTTTAAATAATGTAAATTTGATCATTTTCTTAATTTTTTTTTCTTTTAAACGTATCACTTCTTCGAATTTGTGGGTAGATTTCTCCTTTATTTAAAGTTAATATTTTTTTTGAGTTTTTTCATTACTGCTATGCTAACACTACAAGAAAAAAGGCCTTTACTGACACTAAGGTTAGTGACACTAGGCTAAAAGTGTCAGAAACGACGTGTAAATGGGCATATTTCCGTGTTTTTCACTTAAATATCAATAATTACTGACACTATGGTATCAGCGATTTTAGTGTCAGTATTTACTATTACAATAGTATCAGTAAGAAATAAAAAAAAAAAAACGCGTAGTCGTCTGGAGTCGAACCAACACCTCGCGGGAGTGACGTTTTTCGCATATATTACCGACACTAGAGTATCAGTAAATTTAGTGTCAGTAATTAATGATACCTTAGTATCAGTAAAAAAATTAAAAAAAAAATTATTTCCTTAAGTCTGCTGGGACTCGAAATTGTAACCATTGATATAAATTTTTTTTTTTATTGTAAGGCTTTACCACTGGGCCAAATCGTGACTTTTGTTCCTTAAACCGCGGTTTATAAAAATATATATGTATTTGTCGGGTCAAAACCTGAACCGTAGTTACCAAATCAATCTTAGTAATTTAGGGTTCCTCTCATATATATGTATTCCATTTTCCCACCACTTGTGTAAATTAAAAACCCTAATTTTCTCTCTCCTTCACACACTGACTCAGGTTTCTCATCCTCACAATCAAACCCTAATTATTTATGATTTGATTTTGTGGATCTGTTTTTTGTTTGCAGAGGTCGAAAGATTAAAGCGAAATTAGGGGGAATCATTCGAGGAAGGATATATGTCCTTCAATCAATCAAACTCCCATAGAAGCGAGACCACCCAGTATCGATTTTGATTTGTCGTTTGCACTGATAATTTGATTTTATTTTGGGGTTAAAAAACAAAATGTGATTGAGATTTTAAATCTATGTTACTGATAGGAGCATCTGAAGCTCCTCTTGGTGGCGGTGATGCCAAACAAGTTGAACCGTCCGCCCCTCAGAGAAGCACCCGAGCTGTTCCGAAGGCTCCAACGTCTCAATCTGCCTCCATGAGTTCGGATACACATAAGGAGGTCAGGCTTGATGAACGAGCTGATACAAATTCAGATGGTGGGGTCTCAGGGTCTAGGTCTCGTTCCCAACAAATACCATCATTTGCACCTGCTCATCCAATGAATTACTACCCTAATTCTTATGCTGATAGTCCCATTTATTACCCAGCTCCGGGATCTCTACCGTTGACAAGTAGCCCCATAACATCCGATACTCAGGCCACAAGATTTAAATATCGGGGTCCCCAAAATGCATCTTTCATGAATCCAAATCTTAATTCTCTGCCAGTTAGTAAAGCTGGGATCCCAATGCCTGTTGTTGCGGAACTACCAAACTCGGAACAATCATGTGATACACATAATTTAGTTTCATCTGCCTCTTCAGGAACTGTACATGTGACAGTTAAACCAGCCTCAGGATGTGTTGGAGAAAAGACTGCAGGTTCCTCTTTGTCAGACATCTCACCTGCAGTTGGAAAGGATGGAACAACTAAACCTTCAAGGCCTTCCGGGGAAACTATTGCATCTCATCCTCAAAGGGACTCTGAGACTGTTCCAGAAAAATCTTATCAGCAGATAAAACCCAGCAGTGAACTGCTGGTGTTCAAGTCAATGGCAGGAGCAACTAAACAGTGTGCTGTAGTCTCTTCTCTCGTCTCTACTGAGAGTCTGGCATCCAATTCTTTGCCCACTGCACCATCTGAGGAGTCTATACCAATTGCACATGTGGAAGGCAGAAGAACGGAATCTCTCAGCAGGTCAAACTCTATCAAAGATAATCAGAAGAAGGCCGGAAAGAAAGGACAAATCCAGACACAACAGCAGGTAGAGCTTGACTTTCGAGATAACTGTTCTTTCAAGTTATACTGCCACTGTGCCGCATTAGATTAGTTATGTATATTTAGTTGCAATGCCTTGCACCTTTTGCAGGTTGGTGGACAATCTACCACAACCTCAAGCCTGAGAACTGCAGAAACTGGTATATATCTTTATTGCATTAACATATATATGTTCATTAATATACATGTTTATCTCATCTATTTTTATGGCAATTACCTGGAATGTTACATTCTAGTACATTGTGGTGTGTGTGTGTTATTGATTTGTTTGTTTTGGTGATTATGTAGCGGTATGAAAGATACAACTTGTTATTATGGATGCCATTTGGTTTTTTATATGCATGCTCTTAGGTTGTTGGTATGGTTATTGTCAATAAGTGCTTTATGTGACAAAAATTAGATTAGGGTTATATTTTGTATTTTTATTTGGATGTATTTAATGTTTTTATTAATGAAGATATCGATTTTTTTTGGAAGTCCATCTAATTCTTAACATTTGGTTTATAATTTCAGATTTTGTGCCAGATATCATATTGTTGGGGGATTGTTGCAGGCTTCTCAACAAGTATCATGAATTTTGGTGGGGGCATGACATTTTGATGTGACTTTAAGAGTAGTTTTTGAAATATATATATGTTAATTTAAAGATTGTCTATGGAGTTTTTGTATTCATCATGTGATACTGTTGAATTGATTAATACGATTAATCTATTATATTGCGAATTTTATATAAATGTAATTTTTTAGTTTTTTATTTCATTGAGTTGGTATATATATTATGATTAATTTAATTACAAAAAATAAGAAATATAATTGTGAAATAATACGATTTTTAAATTTTAAAAGATATTGACGGATATTGATACTATAGTAACAATAATTACTGACACTAAAAATCAAATATATGCGATATACTGATACTGCAGTAACAAAATTTACTGACACTATAGTATCACTAAATACTGATGATATAGTGTCAATAATTTACTGACACTAAAATAGTGTGAGAGATTACTGATACCATAGTGTCAATAATTTTCTGATACTACAGTATTAACGTTTACTGACACTAAGAATCACTGACACTAGAAACTAGTGTCAGTGATTTCTGGCTGCGGCAACACTGACACATTTATATAGTGTCAGTAAAACCCTTTACTGACACTAATTTAGTATCAGTAAAATCCTTTTTTCTTGTAGTGTAATTAAGGTAGGTCGCGATAGACTTCTAATTATAATATTAGTAGAAATTTAATGTAATATTTAAAAAAAAAAAAACTAAACATGAAGGGGGAAAATGTTATTTTTTTTTCACCTTCTCATCTTATATTTTGATGCATAAAACCTAGAAGGAAGGCTAAACCATTAAGTGTGGAAAAAAAAATGATAGAATTTTTTTGAATAATTAGCTAGATCTTCGGCATGAATTGTCAACTCTTGAGATCATGTTATCTTAATGATCTTGAAAATTTAACCTAAAACATTATTTTATAACCATTGATTCCCATAATCCTACTTGTTTTTCTTATTTGATACTTCTTATTTACTTCCCATGTGAGCATTAAGTAACAGACAACATGCATGTATTAGTCTTCTAGGTGGGTCTTGTACTCCTATTAAGTATTTTTTTAAATAATAATAATATAAATTTATTTTCTTAATTAGTGAACATATGTTATTTAAAATTTATTGAAAAAGAAAATCTAATTGTGTATATATTTAGCTATTGAATGATGGAGAAACAAAATGAGCAAAAATAAACGGTGGGACTGTCGAAGACCTCAATCATATATAATATTGTTAGCCATTAATTTACTTGGATTCTTATTCTGATTATTAACTGTAATTAATTAATTATTATTTATGTTAACAGTACATGCATGAGTTCAGTTAATTAAGAATTTAACTCTAAACTAGTCTTCGAGTCCGAGATGAAGTTTCATCATTGACTAGTACTCTTGTTTGTAAATTTTATTTATTTATTTTTTTAAAAAAAAATTAACTATTGATGTATGATTGATAAACACTTATAGTATCAAGTAAAATTTATTTGTTGTTTTTAGAGTTTGGTTTTAGTAAATAATTAGTGAAATTAATATATTATATTATCAAATTTATGTTCCAAGTATTTACTAAACACTTTAACCGTTTCACTTTTGGTAACACAATTGTCTTATCCAAAAATGGAGTCATTTATTATTTCTTATCATATATATATACATAATTTCAAAACATACTACGCAAAAAAAAAACTAATTTCTTTTAGATGTATACTATTTTTTCCGTTATATTCTTATCACAAATGTATTTATTTTTACATAATGGATGGACGATGCACATAGGTAATAAGAATTTAACAAAAGAGAGTGCATACACAGAGATATATATACCCAAGTACTTTCTTCCTCAAATTAATGAGTTCAATGTTCATAAAAGAAGAACCCTAACCCATATCTTATTTGATTCTTCAAAGTAAAAAAGATGAAAAAAAAAAAAAAAAGTAATATAAAAAAGGAGAGAGAATGAAGATAGAAAGAAGGTAAGGGATATCCCATAAAATTCAAAAGCATGCATGTGATGGGGTATTTTGTCCCTATAAGCATTAGATACCCTATGGCTATGAAGGCTTTGCTTTTTGTGCACTCACATTTAGGCTGATCTGATTCTTTATCCCCCATCTCCTGTTTCTGTACTCGTAAAGAAAAAAAAACAAGGAATTTGAAGCAAAGTCCCCACAAGAAGTATCTTCTTCGAACCTCTAAAGTTTCTAACTTTTTGAATCAACGGTGGAACTGGAAGCTGCTTCCTTGTCTGCATTCTAAAGAATTAGGTAATAAATAATTTTGGATAAATAGTCTCTATATTGTTTGAAAAATACTTTAAGCTACATTTTATCGATGTTGGTTCTGCTGTATTTACAAGTTATTTTTTTTCTAAGATTTTATATTAATACAATTTGAATGTTGATTAATAAAAGACTTGTGGTGTCTCATTCTTATAGTTGAAGTGTAGAAAAAATAATAATTTTTAAATGTAACGAAATTAACTGCAAGGTGTCTTATGATATATTTTTTAAAAAATATAAGAACTAAACGGGACTTTATTCTAAATTATTTTAAAAATCTAAGTTATATTATAAGAGTCACTTAATTTTTTTTTATTACTTTAATTTTTTTTATTACTTTTGACAAATATTCGAAGATGTACACTTAAACCAAATTTATAACAATAAAATGATATGAGTAGTGATAGATGTTGGGGCAGTTGTGGAATCTCCATGGTCGAATCGGTGTTCCGGGCAACGGAAATGAATCTAACCCTTGGAAATCAAGTATTGGTGTAATTTAAAAATTATTTTAATAAAATACTATATTCCATTACGAGTGTATAGGAAAAAAAAGACTGAATTGGAGTCCGGAAACTCAAAAACGAAGCAAAACAAAATTATTGCGCACAGTGCGCGTACGCGCGCTACAGTGCGCCCTTGCAGTGAGCGCGAGCAACATCAATTTTTTTTTGTTTTTTTTTTTAAAATGCTTCAGCTCACTTTCCAGTGAGCTGAAGCAATTATGATATTTTACCATAATTACTTTCGGTCTTCCCTAAACACTTCAAAAACATCCAAAATTAAATTTTAATTTCAAAACCAACTTTAACACATGTTATAGAATAAAAATCAAGTTTTTTCAAAATATCAAATATTTTTACAAAAACATAAATTTATTCTAAATACTTATTTGCGTAAATTTTGAATCCAATACACAAACCATTTTAGAATCCCAATTAGAAATGTCTCATGAACAATTCTAGTTCACCTAAAGGTGGTCAAGTGAATCTAGAATGATAGCCATAACTCTAAACTTTAATCTAGAGTTTCAAACTCTTATTAATTGTTTCATGTCCAACATGAACATCTTTGACCTAAATTATAAGCATGTTGTGTTTATACTTCTAAAGTATCCTAACACAAATGATTAGCCTTATTCAACATTAAGCTATGTTATCATGCATCTAATACACAAATAAACATAGCTTGGGAGAATATCAAACTTTACCTAGTAAGCTTGATGCAAGATTCGATCTATCTCTCCTTTGTTGAAATTGTTGGAGAACCTCCAAGGTGTGCAAGCTTGACTTCAAGATCCAATCTTGTTTCCAATGCTTCCAAGCTTCACTTGAAGATTCAATCTTGATTTATCCTAAATGAAATGTTGTAGAGACCTCATAAGCTTCTCTAAACACTTCTCTAATTAAGCTAATATCTCTAAGAATTTGTTTATGCTTATTAATTTTCTTCTAATTAAAACATTTCTAAAGCTTGCTATTTATAGCAAAACTTAGGCAATTTTTAATTAATAAAAGTTGTAATCAACTTTTAAGTGGGCTTAATTTAATTTGTCCAAATATGGATAATTAGGTGTGACTAATCTCAATTGTCTTCCACTTTAATTTAATCCAATTAAATCAAGCCAATGATCAGGAAATGGATTAGTTCAATGTTTGCCACTTTGATTTAATCCAATTAAATCAAGCCAAAACCACATATTATTACATACTTACAATTACCATAATATCCTCAAATAGTAGAGATAATTATGATTTTATAATTAAACACTTGTGTAATTATTGAAATAATCCAATTAGGTCAAAGTAAATAATCAATGTTATCCTATAACACTTGATTATCTTAGTTGATAATTATAATATCGAATATTATCTTTTATAAAAAATAATCGGCTATCCAAATGCTCAACGAGTACACTGTTGGGGTTTCAGGTGGTATATCAGGTAAACGAAACGGAACGCGGAAAATCAAAATTTTTCGATTTCAATTATTTTTCTTCAGTAATTAAAATAAACTAATTTATTTCAATTACTCAATACTTAAAAACTGAAATTTTTACCCAAAAATCAGATTGGGCCGACAGATCCAATCTTGCTTCGCACTTGATTACTAAGTACATCGATCCACACCCAACGAACATCTTGAGGCCAGACCATAAAAGGTTTCTGACATACATGACATCAAAGTGTGGAGGATCTCACACAGAATCAATTATATCATATAGTCAAATGATTACATATGCTACTCGACTTGAGGTGATTCATATTGACGGTGGTGTGTACTTCCAACTATTAGGAATCACCTATGAGTCATTCAGTATTCGCTTCAACAAATACCCACATGTCTATATCTAGGAAACGACTTTCCTTAGCGCGGCGGAAGTTGTTTGTGGTGGCACCGGGTCCGGTATGGATCTTTAAAATTTTCTTTGCCTTCTCCCTTTATTGTAGTAGCCAATATCAATTCTTTGATATGAATAATTTATGTGAATTTTTAAGTACAGTTTCCTGAATTTTTAAAGATTTATGTGAATTTTTAAAATGGATTTTGGGGCCTAGCCAATCGTCTATGAAGACTGTATTCAGGTTATTTTTGGGGAAAAAATTGAAAAATGAAAGAAATGATGATTTTTTTTTTTTTTTTTTTTTTTTTTTTTTTTTTTGGAAATCAAATTCGCAAAGTAAATTTTTTTCATTTATTAGTCCAAATTCAGATGATTAAAACACTTTTGCATGGTTGACCATTGAATTAGAGAAAGCATTAGTGGGTATGTGCATGCATATTAGATTCATTTGGAAGCTATCATCAAAAGTTGGTTACAAAATAACAAAAATGTAGTGGGAGTGAATGATGCATATGGCAATGAACCATTTGTTAAAGATATGAAAGGATATGAAGCAATGTATAATGATATAATATGAACAATTTCTTGATGTCCTCATAGCTCAAGATGATTTTTATATTTTAATGTCTCTTTGCCATAATAAAATATAAAAATTAATGATATTAGATCTTGATAAAATCGATTCTATCTTTGACCTCATTAAAAGAAATAATATTTATAAATATTTATGAAAATTATTTTTATCCACACAATAGCTAGGCTGATGAAAAATTAATTAGGTTTGGTGGAATTGCAGAAGAAACAAAATTAATCATTCATCCCAATTGTAACTAGATTTCCTTTCCACCTCCCTCAATTAGAGCACTAAGAAACTGATACATGGTAACATGGGCCGGTGGGCATATGACATGTGCATATAAATATATATTTCAAATAATTGGAAGACAAAAACAAAAAACATATACTCAAACTTTGTACCATATAATCATAAGACAAATTATAAAAGATATTAATCTACAGTATCAAATGGTGAAGATTGGAGTTTTTCAAAGCTTTCGGATATTTATTTTGTCTCATATATCAATTTTCTGTATTAGATTGATTGTATGTTGTTGTAAAAGTTAATGTTCAAAATATATATTGTGTTGTTTCATTTCTAATTAGAAATATATATTCACCGACTTTACATTGAGATTGAGATAGGGAGATTAGGCCGGACCCGTAATTCCTTATGTTTCTAAGTAGTTTTAGGTGTGAATATGTATTTATATTAGTTACGGAAAACACATAATATTAATACATATTTTGCCTTTATTATTATGTTTTATCCTAATTAGTTTGAAACTTATGATAAGTTTATTTTCGAGCTATTATTTGACCGTGTAATTATATCATTGTGATGTTTTTATGATTGAATTTCATTTCATTTCAAAAAAAAAAAACTAGTCTTAAAAAGAACAGTATACTATTCGTAAACTTGTCTGTATACTATTTCCGTTATTCATGATATTATAACAACAGTATTAAAAAGAATCGAAATTTTATAAAATAGTATATCTGTGAAAAAAAATAAGGTAAAGCTGTGTGATACAAAAAATTCCAATTCCAGTATAATATCAAAATAAAAAATAATCAAAAATTTATAAAATAATATTTCTATGAAAAAATAGGAATAAAATTGTGTATATTAAAACTTTGTTTAAACACCTTTTATTAAGAGTTGGTTCGGTTCGGTTTCTAACCAAATCGAACCAAATCAAAAACTGAACGGTTCAAGAAATACTGAATCGATCGAAACCGAACAGATCAAATTGAACCAAACTGAATTGATTCGGTTTGTTCGATTTTGATTCAGTTCGATCTTGAACTGAACCGAACCGATTTTTTTAGAGGAATTAACCCCTAAATTGATTAGTTCGAACCGAACCGATCAATTTAATACAAATATAAAAGCGAACCAAATCGATATTTTTGATTCGGTTAAGTTAATTTACCCACCTCTATTTTTTATAACGGGAATCATTCGCACATAGATATGATATTTCTGTTGGCGACTTGGTCGCATAATCATTGTAATTGGTTTTGATGACGTCAACATGAGAAAGAAGACTTCGACGTGCAAACACGAAGCAATACAAAAAGTGTCGAAGCATATGTGGTGAAGAGCGAGAATGTGAAGACTAGAGCTTATTTGAAGAAATCATGTGAAGTAGAGAAAATTGCCTTAAGTCCCAACTTGGTAATAAGAGTTAAAATCGGTAAAGATTTTACAATTCCGCATTTATAGCGATAACCCAATTCACCCCCCCTCTTGGGTATAGAGATTCTTTGTCGCTATTGCTTGTAGGTACTTTCAATTTCATCATTGCACTGCCGACTAAAATGATTGACTAATCAAGTCAATCGCTGACGGCAATAACTGAAATGTGATTGCTAGTGTAGTGGGAAATTTGCTTCATGACCAATTTTTTGCATCTATATGAAAATTGACTACGTGAAGCATTAACAATGATAACACAATGAGAAAAAATTGTTTTGGACCGGTGTAGAGATGATGTGTTATATATATCTATCCAATAATATTTTAATATATATGTATATAATTTAAAATTCAAAATATTATTTAACACATATCATGTATTTTTTGATTGAGTAGATTGAATCTGTCATATTTAAATCTCTATATATAAAAAGAAATGGTCAAGAAATTATGTGACGTCATGACAGAACATTTCCAAGTCTATTGAGAACAAAACTTAAGGGATTAGTAAAATAAAATTATCTCATTAATAATTCATATATATATATATATTTTAATAAATTTTCAGATTGAGTGGGGTATATGACTTCGCCAAGAGAAATATATGGGCCAATTTTGGAGTACTACTTAAAAAATATATTTCAATCTATTATCAATAAATTTTAAATAATTTTATTTTTGAGAAAATACTTTTATTATGATTTTATAGACTCTCAAACCAACTCTAATTCTACACACACAAACTTAGCTAAAACGTATTGGCAATGGCAGGGCTTTCCAATCCTAAGACATGATAAATTATCTATTTCAAGTTATTAGAAATTAGTGATGTCATGAGATCGGGGTGTCGGTATATTGAGGATGAATAAGTGGATAATTTTTTATACCCGTTAGTTAAACGGGTTGAGTACGGTTATTAGTATCCCGAAAAAATAGAGGTAAAATTCTTGTATAAATGAGGATCCAATATGTTAGGGGCAGATAAGAGAATAATTTTTTTATATCCATTGATTAAATGTGATGGATACGAATATTGATATCTCATATCATACTCGGCCCAAAGATGAAATGTTAGAAACTATACACCAAAACATTAAACATACACCAAGCAATTAGCTCCATTTCCAAACAAACAAGTAGTAAAAGATATCATCATAGTTGATGTAAAATTTAGAATTTGATTTGGCATTAAGAGAATAGACAGGCAACATCAATATCAGAACTCCTTACACAGAGACAATACGTCATTGTAGTACTTGGCATTCTTTATAAACCTAAGTTTCTCCCCAATAAGAATGTTACTCGTAGCTAATGCCTATGATTTTTTTTTTTTTTTTGCCTTGAGAGAAAGAAACTAAAAAGAAATGGGTATCAAGCTATGCAATGAGCAGATGCACCACTTGGATCTTTTGATCACTGGGGAAGTAAGCAGTTGCGCGCACACATAAAGAAAACATCCAAGACCATGGTGATTCACAAACTAATTATTAAGTATCACATGATGGATAGCAATTACCTCGTAATGTATGTGGTTTTGAATCTCTAATTACGTTTTTATGAACTCAACCAAAATTAACTGTTTCAAATTTTAGGGTCATAGTCAAATAAAGGCAGCAGTGCAGTGGCAGAGGGAAGTGGGTGCATCAATAGGGCAATCAACAAGTATAGCAATTGATGGAGAACCGCATAGGAAACTTGAATGTCAACCCTCACTACTATTATTCAATAATAAGCTTAAAGATTTTCAAAGGCCCTTAAACATTACAATTAGCAAGAAATTTATAACATCTGAATAGGAAGAACATTATCCCAAACTATATATATATATGATTATGCTATGATCCCTTCAATAAGAACACCACTAGATCAAAGAATCTCAATCACAAATGTTTTGTACCAAAGAATTTGATTAAAAATCACAATAAAATTCATGCAAAACAGTCACAATAAGTCTAAGTCTTATTGAAAACCATTAATGCTATGTTTGGAATTAAACTGTTTTGCTGCCAAATAAATCACCAACTGTTGAATATAAATAAGTTGGTGGTTGGTAAACGTAAGTGGCCAAGTAAAAGCGGTTGTTCACAGGAAACAAGAATAACGAAAACAAATTATAGCCACCACAGAAATTTTAGTGAAAATTTAAACCCATTTTCGTTTTATGCATAGGTCATTGATGGTCCATAAGATAGTGCCCACATACAAGAAACTTCTGATGAAAACTAAACTCATTTTTAATTTATTTATTAACCCAGGCCTTTGTCTAAAAATACTTTAACTTATATCCTCAGAACACAGGTTCAAATGTTATAAATAACAAATCACTTCAATAAAGCAACGACGTTGAAAAATGAAAATTTAAAATTGAACAAATTCAAGAGAGAATTTCAAAAATAAAAAATAAAAAATCAGATATCAACTTCACAGTCCTTGGATCTACCATTTAACTTGCCATTACCAGTGTCACCTTCAAAATGAACCTTCAAACCATCACAAATAATTCTACTCTGAATATGTTTCGATTGTATATAAAACATACCCGTTTGAACTTGAGACCATGCAAATGCTTTCAAAGCAAACGGAACGACGCCGGTTTTGCGTTCTTCCCTCATTGCCTCCATCACCTTCTTGCCTGGCACGGGCACCGACTGTTCATAATCAGCAGTCGTCGATAAATGTATATTGATGGTTCCCTTTTCTTTCGATTTTATCGTAACATCTTCTGTTGGGTGATCAAAATGATCAGAAACGAGCAAATCATCTGTGTTAAAATATACAAAGCTTTGGATACGATCGAAATGCACTTTGGCTCCATTGGCGTTTCTGTTCTCAGCAACGAGATTTATTTCCCATGCACACGTGAAATCATGATCATTTGCTACGCTAAAGTTCGTGACCGTTAGGGTTTCTACGTGAAAAACTGGAAACGTAGGGCGAGTAATAAAGAACATTATGAGACCCAAAATGAAAGTGAAGAAAATGAACAGAGTCATGGTTGCAAGAATGCCGGCGGCGGGGTTAGGTGGGCCCTGGTGGGTGTAGTACATATCCGGTGGGGCGGGTCGTTGTTGTTGATAGCCTGGAGGATAGCCCATTGCCGGTGGGTAACCCATTACCGGCGGCGGTGGAGGGAAAGGTGACGGCTGTTGTGGCTCAATGTATTGCCGTGTGGGGGGCGGCGGTTCCGGAATTTCGGCAGTCGATGATTCGCCGGATTTGTTTCTCCTAGAATCATCCATGGTGGCTCTGTCTCTAGAAGAGTTTCCTTTGCATTGAGAGATAGAGGGAAAATAAAGAGGAGCTAAAAATAGGTGAATATATATATATATATATATATATAGGTTTGGTTATTGCATTTTGGGATGTTTGTTGTAAGTAGACAAATGGAATTTGGTTGTCTTTGTGTTCATTTTTGAAGGTTTTAGGTAAAGGTAAGTAATAGTTTTGGGTGAAAATTGTCTTTAAAGTATCATCCTAAAAATATTTAATTTGTAATGGATGTATTTTTTTTAATGATAAGTGTAAACTTAAATGACACACTCAAAGACATATTATACGTAAAATAAAAATAAATCAAAATTTTATGTCTAACATGTGTATTTGAGTACGTTATTTTGGTATACATTTATCACTACTTTTACCCATAAAATCTTACGAGGCAATAAATTGTTTGTATGTATTATAGTGGTAAATACCCGTGTAATCCCTATAATTTAGATTAAATATCCATTAAGCCCTATATTTTAATAAATGCTCCAAAAAAAATCCTTTAATTAATTTTGTTATAGTTAAAAATAATTTCTTTCAAGCTTTTACAGAAAATCCCACACCTTCTACATTTGAATGTTATAAAAAATAAATAAATCTTTTCACTCATAGAATAGGTATGGAGGATAAGTGTAAAAATATACTTATTAGTGGAAAGTATGTTCAAAAACCCCAAAATTAGGGGTGACAATTCGGGTTAGGATTTGTTTGTTCGTTCGATTTGATTCGCTTTAAAACGAATACGGATGTGAAAAAATGAATTCGTTTAATAAACGGGTTAATTCGATTCGATTCATTTAATAAACGAATCAAATACAAATTTAAGCTTATTGATTCGTTTAAGATTCATTTTATGATTTTCTTTTACTGATTATTATTATTATTTAATTAAGATTTGAGAAATTATGGCTAATTATTATGGAAAAATTAATATTATCGATGTTTGGTGAGCTATTTTTAGTATATGCATTTCATATGTATATATTTATGAAGAATCAATGGAAATAAATTATGGTAATTTATGTTATTGAATAATATCATAACTAAATGAATATTTGTATTCGATTCGTTTAATAAATGAATCATGATATTAGGATTCGTTTAATCAACGGATCGAATACAAATCCATCACATATTAATTCGATTCGTTTAGGATTCAATACAAATTCGATTCGTCACCACCCATACCCAAAATTTTACAATGCATAATGGGTTTGTCAAACTTGGACTTTTCATTTAAGGGCCAATCGGTCCAATCCATCATGTTGGGGCTATTGTGCAATTTGAATTTTTTAGAAAAACTTATATAAATTTTTCTCATATTTTTTTTTTACAAGTTCACTCTCTCCTAAAACCCACATTCTCTTCCAAACTCCACCACTATCGACGCTCCGTAGCGGACCACTGCCGTTCGATGGCCATCACAATCTGGCCACCCTTGCACCTCAGACACTGATCATTCCATTCTTACCGACACTGCCAGCGTTGGAGATCTTACGAGAGAGAAACTTTAGTTTCAAAATTTCGGCCAACCCATATTCAACCACATGTACAGTCGTCGTCCGACCACCTCTGAGACACCTCAGGCGAGTGAGTACTTCCTTAACTATTTCCTTTTCAATGCCACTGAGCATATCTCGATTCGATACCGTTAGAGAAATTCATATTTTGGAGGTGAAGCTAATCGGTTTTTGAACAAGATCAGGAAATCCGATCGTTGGATTGTTAAACGAACACCACCAACGAATTCCTCTCATCAAAAGGAGCACATTGATTTATAGTTTAACAGTTGAAAGTTTCCAAGTATTGAGACCTATGTACAAAACAAGCTTTGTGTGTCTTGATACACATGTCACTTGTGCCGGAACCATATTCTTATCAATGTAGTTCATAGTGGGACAAATTCAAACGCACTGAGTCTCGCTAGGAAATCTGTTTCATAATGCGAGCATTCGATCAAGATAAGGGTTCGATTATATTTATTTTAAAAGTTATGTTTATTTAAATTATGAATTTAATATTTTTTTATTAAATTATTTATGAATATGTGTTTACTTTAAATTATGGACGTGTTTACTTTAAATAATATTGTGTTTATAAATTTTATAAATATTATGATTTTTTACGAATTGTATTTATTTAAATTGTTGTATGAGTGTTTTGGTTAAATTGTACATTACGCACATACAATAGGATCACACATGAAGTTG
Organism: Zanthoxylum bungeanum; assembly: GCA_019454045.1. Lineage (NCBI taxonomy): Eukaryota > Viridiplantae > Streptophyta > Magnoliopsida > Sapindales > Rutaceae > Zanthoxylum > Zanthoxylum bungeanum. The sequence continues at coordinate 1,727 of SKCR01033498.1, read as the reverse complement.
ACTTGATATTTGACCACACAAGAGTCCTCGATATTGGTGGGCATGTCCGCCATATGTTGAGCCTATAAATCATTTGCGATTTTATTATAAGAGCTCTTAAACCTATGTTGGATATGACGGTGAATTTCCCGCATGAGTTCTGTAGATTGGGTGGATAGGACCACCTTCGGTGTTGTGACTGTAAATCTTTTGTGGATAGTATGGTAGGACTACCCTCGTTAAAAATTCATAATGTGTCTTGATTTATTACACATGGTAATGTGAGTTGTCAGAGTACTCACATGACATATGATTGAGAGAGTTAGAGCTCATCCATAATGAATTGTGACATATAATTATGTACGTGCATGTAATTTCCACACTTTTATAATATATTGAGATTTTATGATTTTATATACATGTATGTTGATTTCTTAGTTTAATTCAGATATCTTTGTACGTTACAGATTTACAAATTAGTGATTTTACAATATATTTAATATATATATATATATATATGATTTTTTTTTATTTCCACATTGAATGTGAGCTTTTCTGCGCCTCTCGGATTTACGAGACCAATTTTCCTCTTTGGGTCTTGACGGAGATGTTCAAGGTTACTCTCTGAACGGTCCCGCATGGTTATATCATCGTAAAGAGCCTTATCCACTTGGTCATAGTTGTTGGACACACACAACTGAAATTTGAACGCTTATAGAACCATAGCGATTTTTCTATAAATTGTATATGTCTTTGAGTTTATGGTGACTTAAAAGTTGAATGTAAGATCTCACCATGTGGACCATATTATTTTATTTGAGAATCATTCAACATCATGTTCAATCACCAATTCATAAGATTTAGATTCTAACACTAGATGCTTTTTTGCATAATTCTAGAGACTATGCTTCAAGACATTCACATTCAAACATAGTTCATTGTAAGCCATCAAAGACAAATAAAATTACAATAATTTTAGGGGATATTTTTTAGTGACATTTCTGCTTCAAGCAGTTGTATATTCTAGTCTCTCTCTCCAAAATATATAACTGTTTGGAGCATGAATGTCACTAAAAAATATTCCATTAGAAATGTCTATAAAAATAACTTGTGCCACAAGCTAGAATAATATTATTATCATAAAGACATTTCATTTAATAAAGGATTTATTAGAGCCTCATTCAGTTCAGATTATTATTATTTTTAAAAAAAAAACGTATTTCCAGCGTAGACCCACCCTCACATGCCACATCTACAGTATCGATATGGAAAATGATACTTTTTGTCCGAAAAGTCTAAAAACGAGTGTCCAAACAAGCAAGTCACAAAAGGCACCATATTTCTTATTTTTTGGGTATATAAGTGGCCGATAAAACAGCCCAGGACAACAAAAATCAAAAAGAAGATTCTTGAATTAACTCATCATGAACTTGTGTTGGTGGGTGATTAAACCATGTCATTCCCCAGCTCCCAAGATAACCGAGATGGACAAGGCAATCCGCAATAAATATTGGATTCTCTATAGATGTGAGTCACTGAGCACTCATAATCTCTAGCAATAAGATCCTTACAGGAGTTAACTAAACTGAACATAGGATGAGTCTGCAAAATCGGACAGTGTATCAGGTGAACACATTATTTGGAATTCATTTCCACAATGAGAGAATTACATCCCATCTCAATGCACATTTGAAGCCCATATAATACCCCTCATAAATCGGCTTGAAGAACATAACCAAAGCCTAATT